>PVIJ01016527.1:0-32404 GCA_004024925.1 Scalopus aquaticus | reverse complement strand
AAAAAAAAAAAAGTTCAGAGTTTAAATAAAGCCTTAAATTAAGTCTTGCAGGTTCTAACAGTTCTGGCTGAGAAATTGGATATTTTCTTCCTACCTTATTAAGCTGGAAAAGGGGCCATGGGCAGTTTTCTTTCAGCATATTAAAACATCTATAAAAAATTCATCAGTCATTAATTTGTTTCAATGACACATTTAGCTTTTCAATTCCAAGGCTGTACCTGCTGCCATATTACAGAACAAAAAACACTTTCGGGTGATTTTTCTCTGCTCACTAAAGGGCAAGCTAATGACATGAGCTAATGACTGAAAAACTTCAACTCAACTTTGAAAGGAATAAAGTATCCAGAAAGACTACACAGAGGTGAGCACATTGAGATACCTCCCAAGCTCTACCCCCCTCAGGGGAGAGGGTCTGTGTCACCAGGTAAGCAATCAAGTGGTGCTAGCCAAGGTTAAGGGACATCTAGAATTGACAGTAGTAGAGAGAGTTGATGATATGTTTCAGTCTTAAGATGATCTGCAGTTGAGAGAGCTATAATTCTCCCAACTAACTTTTCCTAAGTTCCCTCCAGAAGAGAGGTTTACAGAATCCTGGAGAATCTTTAGCCAAAACATATTTGAAGAATTGAGTATAAATGGTGTAAGGGGTAGTCTGTGATAGACACTGTGATATACTGCTCAGATGTCCCTCTTATGGTGTATTTATTGTTATAGCTGCTGGAGCAACTTTGACAGATGTCTGTTAGCCATTAGTCCCATCAGAGATGACCTCAAATGCAGAGCGCCCGAAAATCATGATCCTTCTTGGTGCAGCCACATTCAATGGTTTATTGATGAGAGTACATAAAGGTCTGGCTATTCTTAGGAAAACTCTGACCTTTTTCAGCACCAGCTCTCCCTGGGTATTAGCTAAGGATACTACTAAACTTGCAGTTCAAATTTTCCCTTTGTCTCATAGGTGATACAGTGGAGGAACTACAATGACATAAAGAAAAAAATTTAAAAATTAAAAAAAAATGTTTTGCCTTTGTCCATTCCTGTTTTCTTCCTTTCCCTTTCACCAATATTGATTCCAGGAGTACTCTTGAATAAACATCCTTAGTCTAAATGCCATCTCAGTCAGTTTCCTAGGGAGCCCAATCCATGATAACAGAGGCAATGATATAAGAAAAATTCAATGCATTCTATTTCATTAAACATTTGCTCATTTAATTAATATTCATTGAGGACTTAATATATACCGAGCACTTTTTCGAGGTATTTGGGATGTATCACTAAACAAGACAGATAAAGTTTCTACTCTCACAGGACCTATATTTTAGTGAAGGGACACAAGCAAATGAACAAATGAATAAACAATATTTCAAATAGTGACAAATTTTAACAAAAAAGAAAATTTCATAACAGAAATTGAACATGAGGTATGACTAATTTAGATTGTGTGGTCACAAATGGCCTTTATGAGGAAGTGACATTTGAGCCAGCATGGCATGGCATACATATACAGTAAGAGCATTCCAGACAGAGGGAACCACAAATGCAAAGACCTTGATAAGCAAGATAGACTAGAACTAGATGTGTCCTTGAAACTGAAATAAAGTCAATGTGGCTGGAAATGAGGGGAGTATAGTACGAGATGAAAGTGAAGAGGTGGCCCAGGTACCAAATTATGGTAAAGGGTTTGGGTATATTGGGATGTTATTAGAGTACTTCAAGCAAAGCAGTTACATTATTTGGTTCATACATTTAAAAGACAACTCTAGCTACTATGAAGAGAAAAAAATAGAATGAAGAATGAAAACTGGAAAAACAATTAGAAGGCTATCCTATAAATCCAGAGTTAGAGATAATGGTTTTTTGGATTGGGCGGCAAGAATAGAGATGAAGAAAGGTATGTAGATTTCTGGGTATATTTTAGAGCTATAGAAACCAGGTTTGTTGATGAATCAGATGTAAGGGGTAAGGAATGGAAATCTTAGAAAAGATTACTGAGTTTTGACTTGAGACACAGAATTTATAGTTCATTGGCTTTTTCCTCCACACAAACACATATTTAGTGCTGAGTGCTGAAGAAGTCAACTTGATGAATCATGTATAGCCCCAATCAGAGAAAAAGAAATATCAGAATTGAATATGGGGACATGACCCCAACAGGACTTCTTCTGACCAGAGTAGGCCATTTCTTAGATTATTAGATAATGAAAATCCCAGAGCCAACATTATCCTCAATACCAAAAATCTGAAAGCTTTCTCCCTTACATCAGGAGCAAAACAAGCTTTCATCATGATTATTCACCATTGTACTGGAAGTTTCAAACAGAACTATTACTTAGGAAAAAGATTAAGAAGCATCCAAATTCAAAAGAACTAAAACTATATCTATTCGCAAATGATATGCTTTATATACAGAAAATCCCAAGCAATCCACAAGATAGCTATTAGAGCTACTAAGCAAATTCTGCAGAGGTGCAGGGCACAATCCATCTATATAAAGAACTCATACTACTCAACAACAAAAATTTGATTAAGAGACAGGTGAAGGTGCTGAGTAGATACTTCTCCAGGGGTGAAGTGAGATGGTCAAACACATGAAAAGATGTCCATCATCTCTTAATTTTAGGGAGATGCAAATCAGAGCAACAGAGAGACATCACCTCACACCAGTGAGAATGGCTGTTACAAGAAGGAAGAGAACTGCCAACTGTTGGGGAGGATGTGGAGAAAAGACAGCCTTTATACACTATTGGTGGGAGTATGAAATGGTGTAGCCACGATGGAAAACAGTATGGAAATTCCTCAAAAAATTAAAACTTAAAATGTCATGTGACCCAATTATCCCACTTACGGATATTTAGCCTAAGGATACAAAACCCCTAATTAAAAGACATATATCATCCCTGTGTTCACTGCAGGATTACTTAGAATAGCCAAGAGTTGTAAACAACGTAAGTGCCCACTAACAGATGACTGGATATGAAAGATGTGGTATATATATATACCATGGAATATGACTTAGCTATCTAACAAAACAAAAAAAAATGAAACCCTACCGTTTGCAACAACATGGATGAATCTAGAGGGTATTATTCTAAGTGAAATATGTCCGATGGAGAAATACATTCTACAATTTCATACATATATGGTAGAAAAACAAACAAAAGCACTGAGGAAACAAAATCAATACAAATTCCTAGAATATAGAGTCAGATAGTAATTATATATTTTATGTTATGCAGGTTATACAGTCTCATTTTTAGCTATTGTAGCATGAAAACAGCCATAGAAAATACACAAACAAATGGGTGTGACTGTGTTCCCATAAAATCTTATTCACAAAAATAGGTGGTAGCCAGATTTACCCACAGGCCAGTTTGTCAACTCAGGCTTGCATAAACAACTAACACATTTGGATAAATTCAGGCATACTTCTGCTTCCTTCTGAATGGATTGCTTTGAAGAATGTGATGCCTCTACTTCCCTTAAATCAAATGGTTAATATTGACTAGGGAATTTACTCACTGCTTTTTCTTTGCTAAACATAGTAACTGATGCTGATGCTTCACCAGATGTGCCCAAAGGGCCAAAAGACAATCTTCAAACCTACATCTAGATCCCTTTGTGACATTTTGTCAGGTTCTACCTATTAATATTTACTTCCCTTTTCCATGGTAGTGTTAGGGAAATTAATATGTACAAAATGCTTGAAAGTTATAAGGTTAAACACCATTCTTTGAGTCTACATTAAGAATCCCTTTACTCGTTACGCATTTTTCTCACTGCAGAATTAGTTAAAACATTTTATCTTTTTTATTTAGTTCGTTAGCCTTTGTTATATCAGTTCACTCACATTTAATATAGCCATGAAATTGAAAAGGAAAACCTACAATCTATAGGCAGTCAATAAAGGGTGTGGCATTTGCACACAATCACCAAAGGTAGCAACCGAAAAGCATGACTCCAACCAAGAAGGGGTGATTGCCTACGGTTTTACTAGAGGATTCCCCTTGGGGCTCTCCCTATAAACTAGGTTTTAAACATTCTCCTTCATCTAGCACGCTCTATCGGGCACTCAGCACTAAGTATTTTTTTCCTTACATCATTGTTCATTTTTGTACAATATTTGATTTCTCCCCTCTGGTATAATTCTCATAAATCTCCCACCACCACTTCACCCATGAACCTGAATGACCAAAAACAGATGACTGACTGGATCAAGATGTGGTATATATAGACAATGGAATACTACTCAGCAATCAAAAAAGATGTATCTTTAAACACAAGGCACTTTACTGGCCTGACCTAATTGAATTACAATCAGAATGCCCATGGTATTTCTCAGAAATGTGGCACACCAAAAGTTACTTCACCTGCCACTTTTCATAAAGAAGAAAAAAGACAAGCTGTACTGCACACATTTGTTGAAGAAAGACAGTTTCTCTCAGAGTCTATCTCTGCTTTCCTTCATAGCATCTTGGCATTTGTGACTGTAGTTTCAAATAAATAAAGTTCAAATCCCATTACAATAAATTGGGAAACTGTCCAGAGTTTGTGATTACTCCATCTTAAGCTATTCAATAGGCAAAAATTCAAACTTATGAAAAGAACTCATGGGTGGGGGGGAGTTGTATTTGCTTTATTTTAAAAAGGATTAATCATGGGAATTTTATAATAGGTTCACAAGTTAGCTGACAAAAATTGGTGTTCACTAGTTAACTTCTTGGGAACATTTCTACTATGTCAATCAAAATATTTCTGGAATTAAGATACCTCATATATTGTACCAAAAAGGCAGGAGATGGCAAAGACTGGGAAGACCTTATATATTCTCATCCATGCTCATTCTCCTGCAGCATATCTTGGCTTATTAGTGAAATCATTTCAATTTTGTTTATAGCATACCTGAAATGATGTTTACTTTGAAATGGTTACTGAACTCTTGGAAAGTAGAACTTGCAAGCCTACAGGCAAATACTGTCATATGTACATAGGAATTTGCTCTTGTTTCTTAACAGGTCATAATTATATTTCAATATTACAGCATAAATGTACACCCTGTTCTTCAGATTATAATGTCCCCAGCAATGATAATCTTGACTTCTGTGTCTTTGAGGTATCAAACACTCCTCTGTCAACAGTCCTGTTCAAGGATTTGATTATGGAGAAGGCTCAGTCAAATGGGGAACAGCCGCCATAGCACAAAGGTAGTTCCTGAAACCAAAAATGGAGCCGTAAAGCTTCATAAAATCTTCAAGTGGTAAAGAGGACCAAGCAATAGCAAAAGGTTTTGGGTTCAGACCTTTCTCATTCTATGTTTTTGTATGACCTTGGAAAATGTATTTAAACTCCCTGGACACCAGAATCTTCATCTATATGATCAGGATATATACTACCTACCTCCCAGGGTAATTATAAGAGAAGCAATGACCCAGATGGGCCTCAACTGGCAGAAGATGTTCTTAAAATAATACTCTTAAATGTTTTGGAAATAGTTTCAACCGAAAGAGAAAAAAAACTGAATTAACAAGCAATCCTGAAAAATCCCACTAATCAGAACCTTTTATGTTTTCCTTCTTCCCACACCCCAGTATTCAGGTTAATAGAGGTTTCCTTATCGCAGGTGTAGAAAAGAGTGAAAGTAATTCAGAAACAGCTGGCTTCTCTCAACTGACTCATGTAAAAACCGGAATTCCAATTCTAATAGCTCAATTTGCAACCAGTGATAAAAAAAAATCAACTTCCCATAAAGGAGTTCTCTGTCCATTCTTTTGTTATTTCTCTCATATTCAGGAAAGATTGAGCCAATCATATGTTAGCTGGACTCCAGGCTTCTTCTTCCCTGACCTGCTTTTGCCTCCCTTAACTTCTAGACTAGGCAGAGGCAGGGAAATAAAAGGTGTTAACTCTAAATAGAAAAATGTGGACTGTTGCATAACAGTTCCAAGTAGAGGCTTAGAGTTAGGGTGAACCACCTCAAGAAAATGGAGTCACCTTTCAGAAACCAATTCTTCTTTATTATCCATGACTTACTGGTGTGGTTAGTCAAAAAAGTGATAACATATTTCCTCCTCCTTTCCAACGTAAGTCTGGAGGGATATAATAAGTGGCCATGCATACGAGAAAAGAAGAATATGTCTAATGGAAAAACTGAGGAGAGGGTGAGAAAAAAAGCTTACTTAATTCCTAATAAAATAAAATCTGCTGTATACTGAAGATTCCTCAACCAAGAAACTGTTGTATACTTCCAAGACTGAGGTCTTAAATTGTTTAAAATCTCACTGGCTTCCAGTCTAATACACAGGATAGCATTCCTTCCTAAGCATTTCACCAAATGTTACAGGACTCTGTTACAGAACTCTGAAATCTGACAAATTACAAATTGAGGGAATATTTGATACTACCAAGAGAGACAATAGATGACATAGCATCTCTAACCTCAATTCTATCTCTTCATTATTTTGAAAAAAACATCTTTCAAAAGCTCTTATTGGAGTTTGTTCTCCCAATAGAGAAAAGAGTTCTTTATTTAACAGAATTATGCACCCCCAAAATAATGATAAAATGTTTACCCGAGTCTTACAGCACAAAAAATGGAAAATACCTAGACGTGATTATGGGCTACACCAATATCAATCCTGTGATTTTTAAAAGTTCAATTTCTGCTCCATTTTCTGTTTTACAAAATTCTGTCACTTTATAATCCTATATTCCCCCAGCTTAGGTCAACTGCACAAGAAAAATGCTGGGATACCAGGAAGCTAAGTCAACCAGTCAAGAGGATAAGACATATCCTCTCCCTTTCCCTAGTAGGAGGATATGGGGGTTTTGTGTTCTTGTGTGTCTAAAGATCAAATCCCTTGGGTGTTCGGGATGAAGACAGAAAACAAAAGGTAGGACACAAGAGAGACCAACTAAAGTATTAGCCATAGATCACAGAAAAGAGGTTTTCTGAAGATTGATCCAAAGTTCAATGAATCTGAGACTTAATAAGTAGGATACAATAAATAATATGTATATGGAAACAACCACTTTCTTCTAGAATCAAATTTTAAAGACGTCTAGGAGCACAGTTAATAATAATTGATAAAAGATATCTACAAGGCTTCCCTGAAAACCATCTCTCTGAAAGTTTTATTTCCCCAGGAATATAGCCATAGTAAAACACTCATAAGGAAGGTTTGTTTCATTAAATAAGAGCTATTTTAAAAAACTAATACAACTCAACAACAACAAAGAAAAATCAAAAAATGGTCAGAAGAGGGAAATAGGCAGTTTTCCAAAAAAGACATGCAGATGGCCAACAGGCACATGAAAAAATGTTCATCAGCTATCATCAGGGAAATGCAAATCAAAACCACAATGAAATATCACCTCACATGTGCAAAACTGGCCACTTATCAAAAAGACCCAAAGTAAGTGCTTGTAGAAATGTAGAGAAAAAAAGGAACCCTCTCACAGTATTGGTGGGAATTGCAGACTGGTCAGCCCCTACGGAAAACAATATGGAAATTTCTCAAAAATGTTAAAAATAGATGTTCTGTATGACCCAGCAATTCCATTCTTAGGTCTATACCTGAAGAATACAAAAACACTAATTAGAAGTGGGAACTGCAGCCCTATGTTCATTATGGCACTATTTACAACAACCAAGCTATGGAAACCACCCATGTACCCAAATACAAATGAAAGGATAAGGAAGATGTGGTATATAATTCAATGGACTACGACTAAGCTATCAAAAAAGATAAATTCTTGACATTTGGAACAACAAAGATGGAGCTGGAGAGTATCATGCTAAGTTAATTAAGTCCAAAAGAGAGAGACAAAAACTGGATGACATTACTTATATGTGGAATACAGAGAAACCAAGCAAAGGGTCAAATAAAGCCAAACTAAGAACAAACCCAAGAAATCTGACTATAAAACTTAGGCCAGTGGGAAAGAGGAAGGAGGATAGGCAAGAACAAAGTCGGGAAGGAGTACAATGGACTATGGGGATAGACTGTGCATGCTTTAGCGATGAGTGTGGTACAGTAACAACACTTGCAGGGAGAGATCCTATACCTCTAAAACACAAACAATGACACAAATCAATGTTATAAAGAAAGAAAAAAAGAAGAGTTATTTACAAAAATCCTCTCTTCTAATGAGCCCAAATCTGCTTTCCCTATAACTTTTATATATTACCTCTACCGCAGCCCTTCAATCCAAATAAGAATAAGCCTAGTCCTACTTCTTCATGACAATCATTTGATGCTCAAATGTTTAAAGACATTTATCATTATAAGTCTTCTCTCTGTAGGTGAAACAACCTTAATTCTTTCAACCATTTTTTATGACACGGTTTATAGAGACTATGTATCAGATATTTTGATTTTGTCCCATAAGGGCTTCTTAAAATAAATAAGGTTCATATAATTTGAGTCAATAGAGAATTTTGATTTAAAATGGACATTTAGACATTTTGATTTCTGCCTCAAGCCTTATAAATCATATAACCTGTAACTCTCTTCTCCTGGTGGCAGAGTACCATTTGAAAATTACAGGTCTTGTAACTAAAGAGTAAATGAAATATTGAAAAAAATAAAAACTACTGAAATGTTGAAACAATAAAAACTACAGTCTTGGAGCAACAGTTCTCTGTTCTCAGTTCTTACAAGGCCTAAATTTGCACAATTAAGGATCAGTTTTCAAACATAGAAAAGGCCAAGACAACTTTTCTTCAAACAGAAGCAAATACAGTGCCTCCCTGGTGGCGCAGCGGTCGGTGCTGCGCTGTGGAGCTGTCGGCAGTGTCAATGCAAGTTCGATGCCCAGCCCGGGAGAATCCCACATGGTGCGGCAGACCTCTCCTGCCTCACCTGCTGCTCCCCTCAGCAGTGTATTTCTGATCTGCCTGTTCTGCTCCCCACTCTGTGTCTGGTGAACCCTCTCGCCACCCCACGCCTCTGGCCTGTACCCCAGCTTGTATGTATAAATAAATAAATCTTTAAAAAAAAAAGAAGCAATACAGTATGGTAGTTAAAAGAGTACAGCCTAGGCCTCAACTCCCAGTTCTACCAATTATTAGTTGTTTAGCCTTGAACAATGTACTTATCTGTGTTTTAACTTCTTCTGTAAAATGAGGATAATATGTATTCCTGAGGTTGTTCTGATAATTAAATGAAGTAACACATAGTGTTAAGAACAGTATCTAGCACAAAGTAGTATATTTGCTATTCTTATAATCCCAATGAGATTTTACCAAGAAACTAAATGAAGGCATAAAAGATATGAAAGTGGACCTGCTCTGAATAAAACATAACATAGCCCTAACTATGCCACAATCCAACCCACCCCTTATTCCATTCAGGGTCAGAGTAATACAATTTGAATTCACACTAAATGATTTTACATCTTAGAATTAAAAAGAACATTATGAAAAACTCCAAGCAAAAGGTAAATTATCTACTACTAATATCCCTGAATGAGTTAATTTATCTTGGAAGAATCAGTTTCCTTGGAAAGTACAGGGCAAGACCCTCTGAGAAGAAAACATAGAACAAAGTTTTTTGTTTCTTTGTTATTTCAGTGAGAAAGGAAGACTACATCTGGATCATATCCAACTAACCACACAGAATGGGTCTGTGGGAGAAGCACTATGGAAAAATAATGCTCCAATTAATGATAGTGATAGCTAACAGTCATTGATGGTTTATATTTATATTAAGCAAAGTTCCTTTATATATGTTAACTTGACAAGCATCACAACAAATCTATGGGGTAGACTGTTATCATCCTTTACCATTCCCATTTTATAGATGCAGATAACAGGCAGGAAAGGTTCAAATAACTGGCCCAAAGTCATATAACTAGTAAATGGCTGAGAAAAAATTCAAATCCAGACACCCCTACTCATGTACAAATGAAGGATAAGAAGGATAAGAATTATCAGCGGATGTCCTAAAGGAGGGCAATGTAAGAGGAGACGCTGAGAACACGTGGGTCTTGTACAATAAAGTCAAGATGAGTGTGATTCTGGAGCCAGAGAGATCCTAGTTCAAATCTTGTTCTATCCCTCACAAGCTGAGTGCTATTAAGCAAGACACTGAACAGCTCTACCCTCAAATTATTCAATGTTGTTTCAAGGAGTAGAGACTATGTGTGCAAATCATCTAGCACTCTTGCACCTAGCAAGCATTCAGCAAGAGGTGGTCTTTATATTTTCTTTTTTTTTTTAAAGATTTATTTATTTATGCATACAAGCTGGGGTACAGGCCAGAGGCATGGGGCAGCAAGAGGGTTCACCAGAGACAGAGTGGGGAGCAGAACAGGCAGAGCGAGCGATGGAAACACACTGCTGAGGGGAGCAGCGGGCGAGGCAGGAGAGGTCTGCCACGCCATGTGGGAATCTCCCCTGCCGGGCGTCAAACTCGCGTCGCTGCTACCGACAGCTCCACAGCGCAGCGCCTAACCGCTGTGACACCAGGGAGGCCCTATATTTTCAAAATATGGTTACCATTACTTCCACCCAACCCTGTCCCCATCACAGTTTAGAAATTAACATCACTCCCATATCACAGGGCAGGACACAGATAGATTAAGTCCTTTACACAGAACTGACAGCAGGTCAGCCCAGGGCTAAAACCCAAATCCAAAATTTCCCAATGCCCAGCCCAATCATTTACAACTTTCAACCTCTTCTGCCAAATTCTTATTTGTTCTTTTCCTTAGTCTGTCTTTCTCAAAGAAGTGAGCACTTGTAACCAATGTCAGATAAAAATTAGACAGATTTCCTAGTGACAGGATGATCCTTTTGCATTTTCTGGGGGAGATTGGTTCCTGCCAACCAACTGGCAGAGAAAAAGGTGACAGCAAGCCACATAAGTACAGTATTAGTGGGTGGAGAGATGTCAGAAACAAAGAAAACTCTTTAAAATATTAAATGCAAACTCATTTACCAGTGGCCGCAGATAAGATGGAAGAGTTTACCATCGACAGGGACTGTGACAGTGATGAATGAAACTATTCTGGAACTGTGAAGGAAAGTGGCCTCTGAGAAGGGGGGCAGGCATTTGAGGGGGAGCGGGAGGATGCTGTGGGCGGGGGAACAGGAAGAGAATGAGAACTAGTTAGGTGTGGGCAGAGGCATTTTCAGTGGCAGAACAAAAAATATAGAAATAATGTTGCTGCTGGTACTTAAAAAGCCCAGGCAGGCATCAATTCCCACCCACCCCTAGTCCTCCACACTCTAAAATCAGGAATGCTATAGTTTCAAAGGAAGAATAAGGGGGAAGGGAGAAATGGGTAAATGCATTTGGACAAATGAAATTAAACAGGGTCAGTTATCAAATCCCAAAAAGAAGAAAAGAAGCCCATGGCAGGGCCAGCATAATGGATGATGTAATCACTGAATGCAGGGTCTGCTACCCTTGGCACTTAAGAAGGGCTATTATCAAAGGACTAAGGAAGTTTGCAAGTCATTGTTCCAAGTTCTTTTCACTTCCCAGTTAAAAGATGACATGCTGCCAGAAATAAAGCAAGACTGAGTCATAGTTGGGATTGAAAGAAAGTGTTGAAAATGGAAGGTGAGTTATGGAAATGGGTTGTTTCTCATAAATGAAAATAAAGAATTTTACAATTCTCTAAAAGCTACTGGGAAGAGAGAGAACTTCTCATGCTCCATTTTTAAGTACTTGACTATTTTAGTTAATATAAACATGCATTTTAGGTTCACTTCCACCTTTGTCCCTCAACATAGTTTAAGGATTTGTGTTTCTCAAGCAAAGCTACATCATGTCCTCTGAAATCCTTTCATCCACTCTGAGCATTTATCACACTGCTGCTGTATGACAAACCTGGTGGCTTGTCACCACCAGACTGGAGAAAATATAAAGAAGGAAAAGATGTGGTCCTTGCCTTCAAGGAATTCAGAGACTAGTTGGGGAGACTACATCAACAGTCATGAAGCAGATAAATTCCAATCCAAAGGTGAAGTTACCACCAATTCAAAGGCAACTTGATAACACACAAGAGCCCCACTAATGAACAGCAAATGAAAGGAACACGGAAGTGAAGGCACCTCTGAAAACCAAGAAAATTTTCACTGGTAGAAGTGGTCCTGGACACGTGAGAGGAGATGAACCTTATGGAATGAATCAGATTTTACAGGGAAGAAGAAAGGCCATTCCAAAACGAGAAGTTTCTCTTTGATCCAAAATTTTCTAGCTTGATGAATTAAAAGACAAAAATCCAAAAAGCTAAGTTTTCCAGACTTTTCAAAACTCCTTTTAATAGCCTTATGATTTGCCTTTCTGCCTTTTAAGTTCAAAACTTCATTTCTTGGGCCTCCCTGGTGGTACAAGGGGTTAAGTCTCAGTACTATGAAGCCATTTGCAGTCACTGAAGCAGGAGTTCATCCCTAGCCAAGGAGCTTCCCACAGGGCGCAGCAGACCTCTCCTGTCTCGCCCGCTGCTCCCCTGAGCAGTGTATTTCAGTCAATCTGCCTGTTCTGCTCCCCACTCTGCTCCTCACTCTCTGGTGAATCCTCTCACCAAATCTCTCCCTCCACCCCCAGCACACCTCTGGCCTATACTCCAGCTCTTGTATGCATAAATAAACAAATCTTTTTCAAAAAAAAGAAATGTCTCAAACTTCATTTCTTGACTTTCAATCTTTTCCCAATTAAGTGACCCTCAAGCCTGAGCATGCGTCTGAATCAACTGAGCAAGATACATAGCCTAAGGCAGGGCCCTAAACTCAAATCTCTTAGCCAGATTCCTTCCCAGGTGAATTGGGATCCAGACAGTCAAAAGAGCACTATGTTTTGGAAACGCTAGTGCTAATCCAACTACAAATGTATGCCATAACACGACCCTCTTGACAGTACTAAGCCAGAGGGAACATCAAGAATAAAAATACAGACATTTCAGATGTAATCCTACATCCTCCTCACCACCACCTCCAACCTCCAGTTATTATATGGCATGGAACAGAAAACCCATCCTATCCCTCTGAATCACAGTGTTGTAAGTAAACCGAGGTTAATGCAATAAAATTTTTTAAAACTGAGCCACAAAGCCAGTAAGAAAAATATCAAAAACAATACACACAAAATAAAAAACATCAAACTGAAAAACTGTTCAGCTTTAACTCAAAACCCACAAAGTTCATATAAGTTCAAAGTTCAACAGAAAAAAATATAGCTGCCCATCCAACTGGGCTAGCTGTTTTAGCCTGACCAGTGACCTCAGGGCCTATCAATCTTGAGGCAACTAATAAAACAAAAATATAGCTCTAAGTCTCAAAAACCCAATACATCACTTCTTGAATAGCAGAAGATATGAATCCATCTGTAGGCGCCCAAGGTTAGAGAAAATATTTCAGTACTTAGCCCGTACCTCCTAGACTTCCCAAATAATCCTCCCAAAGCGCATCTCTGAACAAGCTATTGACTATTCCAAAACCTACTGTTGACAACCCATTGTCTACTCTCTAGAATAAAAAGCCTACTTTAATCTGACAGTCAAATGCCTCCTTCAACTGATCCCCAAATAATCTATAACACCTTAACTATTATTATTTCCACAACCTATACTCCTGTAACACCAGACTACTGTTCCATTTGTACAGCTCCATCAAGGACTTTTCCACCTCTGCTGACACTGAGCATGCTATTCCCTCTACCCAGAATGCCCACAACTTCTGCCCTTTCCCCCGCCTTCAGGTGCCTCCATTGGAGACTTCCCCAGACTCCAGCCAAAAGTAATCTCTCTCTCAGTGTTGCTCCCACCACTTTTGGTAGCACTCTTCTAGAACTTAAGTAGATTTGACCTACTTTATAAATGACTGTGTATATCTCATCTGTCGTATTACATTTTAAGTGCATTAACAGTTGATACCATGTCTTTTATTCCCCACAGCACCCAATGCAGCAACTTACTGGATTAGTGAATTCTTTTATAATGGTACAGAAGAGGTTAAACACAGACTAGTATAATAACTGACAGATGGTCTGGAAAAAATCTTTTCTATAGCAGAACTGGCATTTCTCCAATACAGACAGACTGGATCTTGCCACTTAACACACATTTTCCTACAGATACTATAAGATGTGGTTCCTTCTTTTTTTCTTCATTTTTCAATAAGAAACACTTGAAATTTCTGAGAAATAAAAGTGTGGAGAGAGCAGCCAACTTTGATGGTGCAAACTGTTTTCCATCAATCCTCACTTCCTTTTCACTAACTTTCATTTAAGCCTTAGATTTAGTTAACCTAACACTAAGGGATTTGAAGCAAAGGACAACCAATTTGGTTAAACTGTATTAAAGTGCTGCCCTCTGATCTAGTTTAGGCATAATGCAGAAAAAAAATCCCTCATAAATCAGCAGGATTGACCAGGACCCCCCCCCCCCCCCCCCACTCAGCCCTTCTCCCATGTTATAGAGCCCTCTGGGAAAACCCAGACAAGTTGGAGACAGTCTCTTTCCTCAAGAAGCCCACACACTCCCGCTAGAGGCCCTGAATCACCATGCCCACCTTTTTTTATTTTATTTTTTAAAAAGATTTATTTATTTATGCATACAACCTGGGTACAGGCCAGAGGCAGCGAGAAGGTTCACCAGAGACAGAGTGGAGAACAGAACAGGCAGATCGACAGAAATACACTGCTGAGGGGAGCAGCACACGAGGCAGGAGAGGCCTGCTGTGCCATGTGGGAATCTCCCTGGCCAGGCATCGAACTCGCGTCCCGCTGCCAACAGCTCCACAGTGCAGCGCTTAACTGCTATGCCACCAGGGAGGCCTGCCCACCTCTTTTTAAAGCAATGAATTAAGGAGAGTTTGCAGATAGCTATGGTGATTGGTGCGCACTGGCTCAGGGTGGGCCCTAAACACAGGCTTGATGAACAGCTGCCTACAAAATGCAGAGCAAATGCCAAATAAAATGTGTCTACATTAACCTGCCTTAGTATCTAAAATTCCATTGTCCCCTAAAGAAAAGGTAATAAAGACACCATTTAAAATGCAAATATTTCCTAGAGCCAAGAGCTTGAAAAACAATTGCATGAACAATTTTTCACAAACCTGTAAGTCAGTAAGAAGGCAGACATCTGCTGAATAAGAAGGAAGCCCAAACCCTGGCTGCTTCTGACAGGCACTTACTACTGCTGTGGCCTTCTCTCTTGGCCATCTGAAATATTTTGAGTGCCTTTAGCCTCATCTTCAAGAAACTCTCAGTCTTGTGAAAAAGATATGTAAATAAACTGAAAAACAATGGGGGACAAGACATGTATGCACAGGTGTCATGGAGCTTGGAGGAAAAACATAGCCCCATCTGAAGTAGGTGGAGAATACTTCTTTAGAGGAGGTAATATTTGAGCTGTATCTTGAAATATAAACAGAAATTGGCAAAAAAAATGGTGGCAAATTTACCCAGGCAGGATGATGTGCATGGACAAGGTCATGGAGCAGCCTTTGTGTGCTAAGTGTGGGGGGGGGGAAACAGAGACAGCAGTATCTGTAATCACTCAGTACTACCATAGCATCAAGTACGAGGCATAAACTAGGAAGAGGTGAAATGAATCATGCAAGAGACAGATCATGCAGGGCCTTGTATATCATGTTCGGGAACTTGGACTTGATATTCAGCTTAATCGGATACATTGAAAGATTTTAAGCAGAAGAAGAACGATTAGACTTATGCTTAGGAAAGCACCTTATGCTTAGGTGGCTGTGGTGGAGAATGAAGCGAAAAAATGTGGGTCTAGTAGGGAGTACGCTTAACAGCTACCTTGAGAAGCCCAGATACTGCCCCCTCAGGCTCTCTGCTCTTCCTCTCCTCCCTCATCCCACTTCCCTTCATCGTCTCCACTCTGCTACTGCCAACCAACCAGTGCCTCAGGCCTGCCCTTGGTCCAACATGGAACTGCAGGTAGCTCTCTAGCTAGAGGGAGAAGTTCCCACTGCTGGGTCTTTTTCTTCACATAAAACATTCAATATGTTTTACATATTGCACATATATGCAATCCACGGTGTTAGCTATGTAAGAGGCTACAGAGAGAAAAATCACCCCTCACTAGGATGTGTTTCTTACTTAAAAATCTCCTAAAGACCCCCTTGGAAGCCTTCTCTATTCAGTGTGGCAAAAGTCATTTCTGTTCAAATAACATCTGTTATTTGACAAGACTGACAGAGGAGTTTAGAACTGAGGTAAATTCATACTTTGTTTATTTATTACAGAAGTTCTATTTTCATTTCCCCTTCTATTTTTCAAAGCTCTGGTAAACACTTACTGTTTCCTTAGTAATTCCTTACTCTCTCCCCTTTTTGTTCTCGTAAGCTGCCTGCAAGCAACTCGCCATTTAACTTGGGCATTTTCTCATAATTGATTTTTCACCTGAGATACCATCTTTAACTGGAAAATATGAGAAAAATAGCATTAAAGGGGTTAACATTCAGTCTGAGTGATACCACATCCAGTGGTGATCTATAGATTTTATTTTATTGGCGTAACATTGCATTATAACCTTATACAGGTTTCAGTTGTACATTGAAAATCAAAATGGCTACATACGAGATTAAGTTCACTGCTAAAAACCTTGAAATGAAACTGACCTCGGTCCCAGCTCAGGTTGGCTGGAAGAGGCATTGCCAGTTCACAGCCCGTAAGGGTCCTACAGGCTGGCTGTGAAGCTGACCAAACAATACAGTATTTCTCACAAATGAGCCACACACACAAGGGCACCCCAGGCAGAGAAGCATTAAGGTAATCTGATAGCATTCTTTCATCTTCATCAGTCCTTACAAATGGAACCTATTATATTGAGCACACTGAACATGTCTTACCAGATTGGATCAGTGAGAGAGCAAAAGCGAGGAAAGAGAGTGGTTACCTGGACTCCTGTGGAGACAAAAAGTTAACTTCATCTCCAGAGAAGTGGGTGAATCCCAGCATCTAATCTGTTCCCACTAGTAAGTAGTTAGTATTTCCTGTGTGTTCTAGAAAAGAGCCCACTTGTCTGTAATAACTAAAACTCAATTGCCAACCAACTCAAAAATGCCGAACAATGTGACATCAACACAGGCAACATAAAATGTGGTTCAAGAAAAGGCCTTCAGGGCCTCCCTGGTGGCGCAGTGGTTAAGCGCTGCGCTGTGGAGCTGTCGGCAGCAGCAATGCGAGTTCGACGCCTGGCCGGGGAGATTCCCACATGGTGCGGCAGACCTCTCCTGCCTCACCCGCTGCTCCCCTCAGCAGTGTATTTCTGATCTCCCTGTTCTGCTCCCCGCTCTGTTTCTGGTGAACCCTCCGCCGCCCCACACCTCTGGTCTGTACCCCAGCTTGTATGTATAAATAAATAAATCTTTAAAAAAAAAGAAAAGGCCTTCAAAGGAATGAAGAGATTGGTGAGATTCCAGGGAGAGGACAAGGTTAAAAACCCACCATTTACTGAATGTTTATCATGTTACAGACACCATGGCTTCACACTTTTCCCATTAAGAAAATATCATCATTACTCCCCAATTTACAGATAAAGATCTGATGATTTCAGTGCTTAAATTACCTGCCCATAAGGTGCTATCTAGCAGGGTCAGAAGTCAAATCCAAATCAACCTGATTCTAGAGTCCAACATTATAATTACCCTCCTGCCACTAAAATAATCCTAGGCCTTGGGGGACAGATGGCTGAGCCAATGGAAAGACTGAGCTGGAAAAGACATTGGAAGGGGAGTCACAGCCCCCAGTATGTCTCTCTTCACTAGTACCAAGAGTTAACGCACATCTGACTCTAAAGTCAGAGTGCCCTCTTGCGCCTGTGAACACATACAGGCTCCCAGTAGAATGGAAAACCAGGAATCTCTTCCTTAGTTTTGGTAAAGTTAGCACAAGTTTCAAATAGCATACAAAAGAAAATAAATTTAAGAATTTTTATTTCAAGCAACATTTCCGTTTCTATGGAAACATATAAGGACAAAGTGTAGGAACGACAGAATAGGCAGGCTTCACCTCCACACTATAAACTGCAAAGCTATTTTCCCCTTTAAAAATAAAGTAATCCTGTGTAAAGAAGTCATACTGGCTGGGAGGCTGGTGGGTTGTTGGGAAGGAAGGCATTTAACAATAATGGAGTTATAAAATAGCTTGAATCCAACAGAGTTCTAGACATTTTTTATTATTCATTTAACTCAGGCCTCTCCTCTGATACATCAAGTTTCTTTGGTGTATAATTATTAGACTCCTAATCTCTAGCAATAAGCTACCACGTGATGTGATTATTTGTGGAAAGTAAGGGGATAATTTATGCCAGACTGAGTGATCTGCAACCTCCTTATGAAAGAGTTAAACCAAAGAATCAACCAAAATCCAATTAAATGGAGTCCTCAACTAACCACACCGAATTTTTGCAGTGTCCAAGGAGGAGACAGGGGAGGGAGGCTCTGTAAAGTTGTGTGATTTGGGGCAACCTATTTATACTCTGCATTACATTTCCTAATCTATGCAAATGGTTGTTAGCAGGATTAAGTGAGGTAACTGATGGAGGGTGCATCACACGACTACTAGAATTTAGTAAGAACTCACTACATCTTAGCATATATTTATACTCTTTTTGTTTATAAACTCACCCAAAACCATCTTCTTGTTGTGAGTCCTCACCCATTCCTCACCTTCTCCACCAGCATTTCCCAAAGTAGACAGACATGTTACTCTGAACAATGATCCTGACACCTAGCAAGGGCATTATCACCAAAATAATCTGTGACATCACTTTCTGAAACAGGAACAAGAGCTCAAACATTTCTAAGTATTTAAGGAGTAAAACAAAGCAATATTGTGATTCCATTTCACTTCATACTTTTTAATCTCATTGTCCCTTATTCTCACCAAATGAACTTATCTTTTGCCTATGTGTTACGTGGACCACACATTTTGCACCAGTCAACTTACTATTTCCAGTCAACAACCCAGTCTCTATAACAGTGTGTTTGTCTTGGGCACAATGCAGAAGCAGATAGGACTATGAGGTTCTCTAAGTACAACATCATGCCCAATTAGGCACTTAATTGGGCACTAATTCCTGATGATGATAATTATTATGACCATGCCCACTACCAGCCTGAGGTAAAATTGTTCACAAGTTGTTTTCCAGCCTCAAACACCCACTGGACACTCTTCTAGTATTTTCTCTCCTTCTTCCTTAGGGTGCCCCAAACCTCTTAAATCCATTCACACTGAGGTATAGAGGGCCGGTGACAAATAAAAGTTGATTTAGAGAGAGAGGTGGAATAGAGGGTCTTCAGATGAGTTTGCAACATCACTAAAAGTGTTCCAGGAAATATAAGAAGACCTCTATGAGCTACTTGATATACACCTCAGCCTGTGCTTCTACAGAGTAAGAGGAATCACCCTCACATATCCCATTCTTCCATTGGAAAAACTGAAGCATAGAACTACACAGGATACTCAGGAGTTCCCAATGCATCACTACCATCAAGAAGATCTAGGACAAAATTAAACCTAGATGAGGATGACAACTGTTTATAATCTGACATCATATAAGGAATACCAAATTATCCCACTGATCATCAAGCGCAATGTCAAGTGAATTTTGAAATTAAGTCAAGGTTCTATTTCAAAGTTACATAAGTGATATGTTAAATCACTCGGAACCACAGTTCAGATTTTCCTAAGTACCCAAGTTAAGAAAATGCCCTAGCAAAATGATGGGCCTAATAGCTACATTTTTATTTGAAACTCTGGAAGAGAGAAATCAGGAATCGTCTGAAGTTGAGACCACACCTTGTGGGGAGGCACTAGTTTTGCCTGCCATCCTTTTCCATCGTTTATTCCTCCTAGCAGTGTGGAAAACAAAGACAACAATGAGAGAGAGGACTACTTCAGAGTTTGCTTCAGACTAGCTGTCAGAAGTTCTCCTCTCTCAAATTAATGGCCTGTCCACATGCTTTCATTCTTTACAAACTCTCCATATCCACTTAATGCAGTTAAAAATCTCCAGCTGAGTTTCCATCAGCACTCTCTGTGGAAAGAAGATACCAAATGAAAGTGAAACTGTGCATTTCTGGCCCCATGAAGGGTGAAATATTTGGATAACGTATCGGACATTTCAAAAACCTTACACTTTCTGCTGAGGCCGCTGACTCACTGGGAACATGTTCCTTGAGAAGTAAAAAGTTAAGTGCTCTCTTCCAAATCCTCAGTGGGGCAGTGAGCTTGACAGAACATCAACTAGAGGAAGCCAATTAGTATAGTTTTTACCATGACAACCAGTGCATCTTCCTAAGAAATCAGTGAGGTTCACACACTGACGGGGGAGAAGGAAGAAGTATGTCAGAGAATGTGCTGACTTTCAAAGACCCCTTTTTGATATGAGCCAATATTATTCATTTCCTCAAAATGTCTAGAAATGGAGAATTATTCCTGTCAATGACATGACATTTGTTTAGTTCACACATGCATAGTTTCTGGATGGTGGAAGGCATCAGCACATGCAGGAGTCTGATTATGTGCACAGCTTATAAATCACCTGGAGTGGGGGTATTAGGACAGGAGAGATCCAAACACAACCCTGCAAATAACACTGAGTTAAGGAGATGCAGACATCTCTGAAATTTTAATTCATGCACTAAAAGAATCATTCATTCATTCATTCGTTACCAGCTTTGCTAAATCAATTTCCCCAATTCAAATGTTCTCCCCTTTCCTCCCCCACATGAATGCAAAACGCAAGTTTTCCTTCTAAAATCATTCAAGTTTACTCTTATCAATCTTTTTCAGTAATTCTGAAATCCTAGTAGATATATTAGAGTACACACAACATAGCCAAGTAGTACATTCTGTATTATTTTATAACACTTTTTAGTGTATTTTTGTTGAATTTCCCATTGTGAACATGATTTGGTCAAAGAAATAATTCTTCTGTACACCCAAGTTACCACACAAAACTGGGTTAGAGAAGGTGCCTAATAAAAATGTACACGGTACTTGACTACTTGGAGAGTTCATGGACCTACATCCAATTTAAAGCTGACTACATGACCTTGAAATTAGTGCCTCTATTATTGCAGCAAGAAATAAGACCGCCCATCAAGACTGCCCTTCTATGTTCTCCATGGAAAATATGGGGGTCTGGTCCACCAGTGGGCAGAAATCGCTACAATTGTGGATTTCCTCTCTGCACATTGCTAGGAAGATGAAGAAAAGAATGAGTCATCTTTTGCAGTCCGGTTCCAGCAGGTATTTATAGCTAACTCTAGAAATAGTGTTCCTACAACTGCAAGCCTTAATTCTATCCTTCCTTCAAGGCTTAGTTTAGCTGTCACCTCCTCCATGACTCCTTCCTTGCTTCTTCATCCAGAAGGACTCCCATACTCTTCTTAACTACCATAACATTTTCTCTCTCCTCCTTTCACAACATATCACTTTCTACCTTGTGTGGTCATTATTTATAATCTTGTTTTATGCCCTAGCAGACACCTATAGTGACATAATTAGTATACAATACTAGTAGTAGCTAACACCTATTAAGCATGTATTAGGTATTTTGTGTACATTATTTCATTTAATCCTCAAACGTAATCATGTCAAAGTAAATAGTATTCACAACATATCAATGTTACAAATGGGAAACTAAAGCTTTGAAATATTAAGTAATTTGCTCAGGATCATACCTAATAAGTTGTGACAGGCAGAATTTGATTTGAGAGTCAACTGTCTTGACCACTATGCTATAATCACTCAATAAATGAAGGAAGGAAGGAATATAATGAAGTAAAATATACAATGTCTTACATGATACAGGCTCTCATTTAAACTGTGATTAATCCAGAGTGTGGTATTGGTAATTTATAAAACAATAATAAACCCCAATGTCAAAAGAGATCGGGGGCCTCCCTGGTGGTGCAAGGGGTTAAGTCTCAGACTATGAAGCTATCGCAGCCACTGCAGCACAAGTCTGATCCCCTGCCAGGGAGCTTCCAATATGGTGCAGCAGACCTCACAGAAGACCTCTCCTGTCTCACCTGCTGCTCCCCTCAGCAGTGTATTTCAGTTACTCTTCCTGTTCTGCTCCCCACTCTGTCTCTAGTGAATCCTCTCACCACCCCCATGCCTCTGGTTTACACCGCAGCTCTTGCATGCATAAATAAAAATTTTTTTTAAAAAAGCAAGAGATCAAATTACAGAATTTCAGTGTCACCTGCTATTCATCCAAGAATCCTTATTTATGTTTTCATCCCCTCTCTCACCTGCAAACTACCCGGAGTTCATGCTGGAAAATTCTGGATAACTTCCCACGAAGAATACACTGAATTTTGAAACTACCCTCACTCTTCAGAGCAGGTAATCAAGTTCTGGGTAATGTAAGTCTACCAAGTTCAGCTAATATTGCATTATTTTTCATTAAACTATTGACAAAAAAATCCACCATCAGTATTTAGCCCTACAGTGAGCATAAGATGGGCCCTGCTTGCACATATAAAACATTCAGTCTATCAAATAACAGCATTTCATTGATTCAGTCAAAAGTGATTACCAACAAAGAAAAAGCCCATAAATGTTGGTATTGTTAAAAAGTTGATTAAAATAATTTTTTTTACTATAATACTATAGCTGAACTTCTCCACAGTGGGAGATTCACAGCTGGCCATACACAACATCCTTCTGGATGGTCAATGTGGATAACTTGAAAAGAATGTAAATATTCTCCTCTTAAAAGTTCTGGTTATTCCACTGTACACTGTGTAGTATACTGATTCAGTGAATATGTTCTGATGCCAACCGTTCTGTATTCAAATCCTGGTTCTGCAAATGTCTTGAATAAAGTGCTTAACCACTCTGTGCTTCCATTTCACAATCTCTAAAATAGGATAATAATTAGTACCTACTTTATAGAATGTTAAGATTTACATACACAAAACACTTATTCCTGGTAACAAATGTGTTACATAAATTGTGCCACTATTATTCTAATATAATTATTTTTTAATGCTCAAATCTGTACAGTGCAATATTTCTCAACCAGGTATAATTTTGCTTCTCAGGGGACATTTAGCAATGTCTGGAAACATTTTTGGATGTCACAAAAAAAAAGGAATAGAAACTCTTAGCACCAAGAGGGTAGAGTCCAGGGAACATGCTAAACATCCTACAATGTACAAAATACAACTTCATAATAAAGAGTTTGTTGACCAAAAATATTAATGGTATGGAAGTTGGGAAAATCTGTTATAGAGGCAATCTCTATTTTTTAACAACTCAATGGAGCAAAACTTCAAGAGACAAATACCAATAAATAACAGGTGATGATTCCATCTCAAAATAGTTTCACCCAATTGTCCTTTCAATACCAGAAGTCAATACATTTATGGGTGACATAGATTTTATAGCTTCCACCACCTATTTCTTTATAAATGTATGTAGATATTTTACCTATCAGTAGAAATTTTATAAATCTAAATCTAGTTAGTCTATTTATGGCAAACTGTGGGTAGATCGTGTCAATGAGTTCATAATGCAAATTAACTACCCCCTTGTTTCAATATTGTGTAGATTCATCTTCTGACAGACTTCAACTGTATTTGATTAATGAAGCAATAAATAAAAACATAACATTTTATATATCATTTCTAGTCGAAGGTAGAGCACATCTGAAATGATAACCAAACTTAGAGAGGAAGAAGAGTATTGGCATCAATATCTACTTATTAGGAGTTGACCAACTTACAGAACATGGCCAATTTATACAGATACTTAATTATCTAGAAATTGTCTTATCTACTCTATGACTGGTTGGTAACAATGACTAGTATACATGCTTGTGTGTGTGTGCAACTTATAGCTATAAACTTTAACTGTGAAAAGAAAAATTAACTACAGTACCTTTCTTGCACTGACCAGTTCATTCACCTCACCTCTACTCTCCCCAAACAAATCCATATACAACAGTTATTTGGATTATTTTTAAGGTTTTATCCAGTTGACTTCAAGCTGACTTGAAGTAAACATAGATCCTTGGATCCTGAAATTTCTACTTTCAGGACCACAGTTTGGCCTTTCTCTTCAAGATGAAACTGCATATTCTGTGTCTTTTATGTCCTCAGCACTATATATAAAATAAAGCTGAGGTATAGATGTAAAAACCAAGCTTATTACCTAAAACAAAGGATAACTTGTAAGGGTATATTCAAGTTTTAGATTTGGTAATTCAAAATCAAAAACTCACAGCTTACATGAGTTTGGATTATTAACCCATTTACTGAGTTAGAGTTCTCAAGATGGGCTTTATGAGTTGTATATCATGGGTTAGAGGGCAATATGTGAAGTGGTCTTTGTACTAATACTGACATGAGTTCACATCCCAACTCCGCTGTTTCTTAGCTACTTGAATGTGAGGAAGTTACTTAAATTTGAGCCTCAGTGCCCTGTGTGTCTTAAAATGAAAATAAGAATAGCTTCCTTAGTGGGTTTTTGTAGTTAGTCAAGATAATGAAGATTAAAGAACAGCACAGTACCTGTGACAACATTCTATAGGGTGGCCACATGTGCCTATGCATACCATGTAGACATTATCTATATATTTCCCTTCATTTCACAAATTTAATTTTTACTCACTCTTACGGAATTTTTCCTGTAAATGGTTGAAAATCACTTAAACAGTACCTAAAAGCTATTTGGGGTGCTTAACTGTTATTATACAGGCAATTTATAATGAGATTGTTAAAAAAATTCCTCAAAAGATATCATTTAAGTAACTTCTATTTAGTGTACAAAAAGTAATCATTAATTGCAAGCAGTTTTTAATTTCACATTGGTGTTTGTGATTATTCCCAGGAGAAGGAGAGGTAGGAAGAAAAAGGACAAAAAGGAGAATGGAGGCATCACACTCCCAGACTTCAAGCTATACTACAAAGCCATAATAATTAAAACTGCATGGTACTGGATCAAAAGCAGACACACAGATGAATGGAATCGAATAGAAAACCCTGAAATAAAGTCACATATTTATGGACAACTAATATTTGACAAAGGTACAAAGAATATGCAATGGAACAAGGACAGTTTGCTCAATAAATGGTGCTGGGAAAATCAGACTGCTACATGAAAGAAAAATGAAACTAGACTACTACCTCATGGCATGCACAAAAAACAACTCAAAATGGATAAAAGACTTGGACATAAGGCCTGAAACCATAAAATATATAGAAGAAAATATAGACAAAACACTAGATGACATACATCTCAGTAACATCTCTAAAGATACATCCCCCAAGGCAAAGAAAGTGAAGGAAAAGATGAACAACTGGGACTAAATCAAATTAAAAAGCTTCTGTACAGCAAAAGAGACAATAACCAAAACAAAGAGATACCCGAATGACTGGAGAAAAAAAATTGCACACAATACTACTGATAAGGGACTGACCACAAAGATATACAAAGAACTCACATGACTCAACAAAAACAAAGTACACAATCCAGTCAAAAAAATAGACAGAAGAGCTAAAAAGACACTTTTCCAAAGAGGAAACACAAATGGCCAACAGGTTTATGAAAAAATGTTCAACATTGCTTGTAATCAGGTAAATGCAAATCAAAACCACAATGAGATACCACCTTATACCAGCAAGAATGGCATTTATTAAAAAAACAGGAAACAACAAATGCTGGCAAGGATGTGGAAAAAAGGAACTCTCCTACACTGCTGGTGGGAACACAAACTGGTCCAACCACTATGGAAAGCTGTGTGGTGGTTCCTCAAACTGCTAAAAAAGGAGATTCCATATGACCCAGCAATTCCACTCCTAGGAATATACCCAAAGGAGACAAAAACACTGATTCAAAAGGATACCTGCACCCCTATGTTTATTGCAGCACTATGTATAATAGGTAAGACTTGGAAACAACCCGAATGCCCAAAAATAGATGACTGGATCAAGAAGATGTGGTATATATACAAAATGGAATACTATTCAGCAATCAAAAAAAGATTAGTTCATGCCATTCACAGCAACATAGATAGAGTTGTAAAGGATTATGCTCAGTGAAATAAGCCAGAAAGAAAAAGAATAGTATCGGATGGTTTCCCTTATAGGAGGAATGTAGGGGAACCAAATAAGAGAGCAGGAAAAAGATATAATTACAATAAATTAAAAAACAAAATTAACAGACAACTATTAATCAGAGACACTCTGCAGGGGAGCAGGAAAAGAGGGAGGAGAGGAATCAAAACAGGGGAGGGAAGAACACAAGGGACTCTGGTGATGGTGCAAGGGTGAAATGGTGATAGCAATTACATGGAGACTACACCTGAAAGGAGAAAGCATATATTGTACAAAAATGAAGAATGATGTAAAATATATATAATTTTTTAAAGGACAAGAAGAAAAGGAGATGCAAGAGGAAAAAGAAAAAACAGAGAAGGTCAACACTTGCATATACACAATGGAATAGAAAAGGTAATCCAGGCAGAGTACAACATAAACAGGGACACAAAGGCAAAAATGAGTTGGCTAAGTGTAAACTGACCAATCTGATCAGATCCCAAGGAATATGTTGGGTATACTGGGGCAACTTTTGATACATAGGGAAAATACCAATAGTCACTTGCTACCAAGTAACTACTTTCTTTTTAGAGTGTCAACATTTTGAAACAACACTTACCTACTCCTTTGTGATTTTTTTTCCATTTTCGTGGCCTCTGTGAAACAAGAAAATGTCCATTGGCTTTACAAACACATTCAAGACCTGACAGGCTCACCACCAGTTCTAGCAAAACTGATTGCTCCCAAGTCTTCTCCTTGGACTAGAGGTCATCGGCTTACCACTATTCTAAAACACTACCTGCAATTTCCACTCACGGTAGGCTGGTGCACTCTTCCTTGAAAAGTCCAAGAACCAAATGAGGCCCCAGCATAATGGGTAAAAAGCAAGAGGCCTTTTTTTTTTTAATAAAGCTGCCAGTTTAACCCATAATGTCCACCACCTCCAAACCACCCAAATCTAGCACAAACTGGATACGTGAGTGATAACTCCCATATTTCATATTTTCCTTTGAGTTTCGGGATTTTTCTCAATTCTAACAAAATTACTTTTGCATTTTGGCTGGGTTTCTATTCAAATTACTCCAAGTGTAATAAATTACCCTAAAAGGCTTTCAAGACATTTATTGCTAAGAGAGAAGGAAAGTGAAAGAGGAAAAACAAATTTCATATATGAATTAATCTGAAGTTTTCTCTTGGGGAACCAAGCAGATAATTCAAAATTAATTAAACTATTTTCCTAGACTTAAAATCCTACGTAAGCACTAACTCCCAGCACCCTGACCAGCCTGTACTGAGTAGCAGGAAACAAGAGAACCACCTCCCAGCACAAATATTTGATGCCTGCCACTTTCAGTGCCCTCTTTGCGCTCAATGCACACTAAGCCACAGACTTCCCAGAGGTGCACAGCCTGGCTCTCCTGGTTGTTGCCCATCTTCAAAGGGCAACAAAGCTGGAACCTGGCAAATATATCAGGCAATCAAGTCTACCTTTCTTACCCCCACAACTTCCTTAACCCATCTGTGCTCCCAAAATTTACCACCCCACTACCACCTGTGCTCTTATATGAAAATCTGGAAAGTATGGGGGCACTGGAACCAATAGGATGGGTTTGTTCTACCACTCACTGTGTGACCTTAATCATGTTGCTAATCTCTCTGAGACTCAATGTAGCAAGGTGTAAAATGTAGATAATACTTTATAACACTATTATACTGACTAGAAAATGTTCTTATACCTCTAAAGCACAAATAAAGATGTAAACCAATGTTACCTCAATAAAAAAAAATCCTTAGTACATGGCATGACAAAGAATATTCAAATGATAAGTAGCTATTACTACTGTCCAAGATTACCTACTCCAAAGAGCAGGCAAGCCTTCCCTAGAAAAGGTTCTATAACATGAATATACTATAAACCTATTCTGTGACAAACTTCATCATGGACATCAGAAGTATAGCAATTAGCAAAACAAGGTACCTAACAGTGAGATGCTCACACTCTAAACTGAGAATTAAAATCCAATCTTGTGATAGAGACTAGATAGATACAAGCAGTTTACAAGAAACAGGATCCAACCCCATAAAAACAAAGAAGGGGAACTGACAGTAACCAATCAGAGTGATCTGAAGTTCAGAACAGAAATTATTAGTAGAAGGCTATGGCTCCTCAAGCATCCAGAAGCCCTGAGGCACATGATCTACACATACATACACACACACACACACCAAGCTTAGAGATGCAAAATAAATTAGAGCTACAATTGGTGATACTGACCCTACAGTGGCCAGTTTTGAAGCTAGGCTGAACTGAACTGGGTAAGCAAAACCCACAGTTCTAATGCCTCTCAGTACTAGCAAGGCTGCATAAAAAGTGTTTGACAACATGTAAATAAACAAAATGAGGTTCAACGATATAGGTCCTACAAATATGTACAGAGGTAGAGGAGTACAGAATCAGTCAACAATTATTACCTATTATAGGACAGATACTATGCTTGCTGTAAACCAAAGGAGATATATCTGTGCCTTCATGGAGACCAGTATACAGTCAGGGGAGGAGTCGGGGCGGGGTGGGGGAAGAAACAGACATTAATCACATGGACAGGCAATTACAAACAAGAAAATTCCATCTACTGGACTTCCCTTAGTGCTATCCAAATTCACCCATTCCATACATTATATCCCATTCCCAAAAAACATTTGAGTAAGGGAATGTGTGATCAAGTAGAAGGCTACTTTTCTTGGATAATATATGTGCATTTTAGTAGTGGCCATCTGGAGATAATATTTACCCCAAAGGAAGGCTGTGATGGCAGCATTCCAGGCAGCAACACACCAGTAGGAATTGTATTGTTTAGGCTCTCTTCTGGCATACCTCATAGCATGGTGAGGCCATCTGTTCCTGCCCTAGTGTTTCCTAATGAGTTGACAGTGGAGAGACCTCAGTCAGACAGGTCAAGTGAAAAGCATGAACACATTTTCTTATCCTATTTTCTTCACAAAAGATAGCAGTTGTCTGATTTGGGGAGAATAATTTTATTTTGCTATTCATTCGTTCATGCATTCACATAATCAACAAATAGTGTTTGCAATGTGCCAAGCACTGAGAGGCACCAGGGAAATACAAAGACATGGTCCCTGCCCTCAGGGCACTCACAGTCCATTAGGAAGACAGACCACTAAACACACAGTTATAGGAGAGTATGATAAATACTGGAATGGAATCATCACACAGTGGTGAAGACACTCAAAGGCAAACTTCTGACTGAGTCTGAGGGAAAGGAAAGAGCCTAATAAGGATTCCCAGAGCTGATGGCATTTGAAAGATTAGTAAGAGTGATCCAGACAAAGAAAGAGGATGATGTTTCAGGCAGAGGGCACGAGATGGACAAAGGTATGGATGAGAGACAACATTATCATATATGTACAGGTAGGAAAACCATACATCCTGTTACCCAAAGTAGTCCAAATTTACTTCTGTTATCCAGGCATAATTATCAATAGCAGCCCCTTTCATTCTCAAAATTGTTGTAGTTGGGATAATACTTTATGCAATCACCATATATAAGACACTCAAGTAGTCTAAGAAACAGCATGATAAAGCAGAAATTGGACAGACTTTGGAGGCAATGGAGCTCATGAAGTCTGAACCAAGACGAGGGAAGAAACTTACTGGACAACTTTGAGATTTTATTTTCCATTATTGAAATCTAACCACAAAAGTTGATCAAGTTTTCAACCAAAGCCCATCACCTTCCAACCCAAGTCTGGGCCATTAGATTCTACGTATAAATTCATAGGACCAGCTCTCCCATTTACTAGCTGTATGACTCAGGGAAGAGTTACTTAAACACACTAAGCCTCAAGTTCCTATTTATAATGTGAATTCATTCAAACATTTGGCAAATATTTATATATTGATCATGATATGTCATGTAATGTCCTAGGACTAGCCTTAGACACATTTGTGCCCTTGTGGAGCTTATAACAGAGCCATTGCTATAAAAGTGGGAGGCCCCATGTTCCGTGCCCCCCCTTAATGATAGGGGGAGTTGAGCTACCAGGTAAAGCTATGTAGTATGAAAGGCAGGTTGGATCAGGGAGTAAGCAAAGGGAATTTTGTTGTTCCTGTGGCCCAACTTGTACCCTTATACTGCTGGGAAAGGTAATGACCCACCTCAGTTGTGAATATACATATAAAAATGCTACCTAAATTACTAATTAATCAAATATAGCAGTATATTAAAAAATGAAAATACCATTGACACAAAGTAGGACTAATTCCTCAAGTTTCTTTAATATTAGCAATCTACAGTGGTAATATATTCCACATCAATAGAGCCACGAAAAACTATATGATAATCTTAATGGATATCAAAAAGTATTGATTCAATTCCACATTGTACTACTCATAAAATTACATCTTATTAAAACTGAAATAGAAGAATTACTTAATAAAGCATATTTTTATTTAAAACCAATCATTCCAATTAATAGTGAAACTGGAACAGTGGTTCTGTAATACCTAAATAGAAATATTGTTCTGAGAATTAGGGACATTTACAGAGTTGGTGCACTGATGATGGGTAACAGTCTGTAAATATTAGTAATTAAAAATTTAACAGCTGTATGTATTATTATTATCAAATCTTCTGTATATGACAAACGAATATTGGGGCATGAATGACAATTACGGGAATAAAGTCACATTATGGGGGGTCTTAGGTACAATAGTAAAAAGATAGCATTTCATTCTGTATATGAAGGATGAGATAAAAACAGAGCAGTTACATGAAATTATCTGTGTTTAACAGGCTACTTTAACTGCTCTGTGCAGAAGGATTTAAGGGAAACAAAAGTAGAGTAAGGAAAACCAGTTAGTCATAAAAAAATGAACTCAAAGAAAAATTGAAAGCTTGAAATGAGGCAGGAATACATAGATACATTCAGAATATAACTAGAAGGTAAAATATCCACGATCGTTGGTGAGCAGGACATGGACAAAGAAGAAAAAGAACAGGAAGTGTAGAAACAGACAGACTATTCAAGGCTTGAGGGGCATGCTGGGTTAAGTTATATTTGTTCTAACAGCAACGAGAGGCCATTAAAGAGATTTAAGCAGGAATTTGATGTGATAGGATTTATATTTTAGAAAGTTCTTCTGACTGCTGGGTAGAGAACATTTTGGAGAGGAACATAAATGGAAGGAAGACCAGTTAGGAGAAATTCTAGAAGGAAAGTAGATGTCAAAGGGGATATTATGAATTTCTTTTTGAACATGTTATAACTGAGATATCCCACCCAAAAAGATGACTGCCACACAGGCGGGTGTGTGTGTGTGTGTGTGTGTGTGTGTGTGTGTGTGTGTGTAGTTCAGTGAAGAGGTAATTTGGAAAATGAAAAGATTGGGGCAAAAAGATCAGTTTGCTACACGTTGGTAGAAAAATAGAGTATTACATCCTAGATACATGCTAAAATGTTTTAAGAGTTTTTAGTTAGGCCTCCCTGGTGGCACAACGGTTAAGCTCTGCGCTGTGGAGCTGTTGGCAGTGGTGACGCGAGTTCGACATCTGGCTGGGGAGATTCCCACATGGCGCGACAGACCTCTCCTGCCTCACCCGCTGCTCCCCTCAGCAGTGTATTTCTGATCTGACTGTTCTGCTCCCCACTCCGTCTCTGGTGAACCCTCTTGCCGCCCCATGCCTCTGGCCTGTACCCCAGCTTGTATGCATAAATAAATAAATCTTTAAAAAAAAAGAAAATATAAAGACCACCTCTTGCTGAATGCTTGCTAGGTGCAAGAGTGCTAGATGATTTGTACACATGGTCTCTACTCCTTGAGACAACATTGAATAATTTGAGGGTAGAGCTGTTCAGTGTCTTGCTTAATAGCACTCAACTTGTGAGGGATAGAACAAGATTTGAACTCCCCACATTGGGGGGACTGAACTCACAATAACAAAGAAGAAATAGATATACAGATCCCTGAAAGAGAATACAAAGAATGAAAATACACCAAATATGAAGACAGTGAGATAAAAGTACCATTGCGAATTGGTAAAGAGGGATTATTTAATAAATCAGTTTGTGTCAATTAACTGATCAAGCGGAATATAAGAAAGGCTACATCCCTACCCCCTTCTTTAAATAAAAATAAAATCAATTGGACAAAAACATTTAAACACTAAAAATAAGAGAACTTATGTGTTGTGGAAAAAACGATGATTTCAGTTTTGAGGTGCCTGTCGGACCTCAAAATTAAGCTACTGGGGATGCACTGGACATGAGCATCATACTTAGAAAAGAGACAGAAGCTGGAGATGGCGATTTCAAAATCATCTGCATATATATGTGAAATGGGGGGAGGAGGAA
>PVIJ01016526.1:0-31597 GCA_004024925.1 Scalopus aquaticus | reverse complement strand
GCAGTGTAGAAGAGTTCCTTTTTCTCCGCATCCTTTCCAGCATTTGTTGTTGCCTGTATTTTTAATGTGTGCCATCCTCTCAGGTGTGAGGTGGTATCTCATAGTGGTTTTGATTTGCATTTCCTTGATTATAAGTGATGTTGAGCATTTTTTCATGTATCTGTTGGCCATTTGCTTTTCTTCTTTGGAGAAGTGCCTTATAAAAACCATACTTGATCACTTTTATCATGCAAAGTTTAATTGGTAACCCACTAGTAGTGGTGTCTGCAAAATCTCCTGTAAAGGGGCTGACAGTAAATACTGTAGGCTTCACAGGTGACAAAGTCTCTGTCTTTACTATTCAACTCAGCCACCACAGCGGAAAAGTAGATGATGTGTTCCAATCAAACTATTTACAGAAACAGATGATGGGTTATATTTGCAGATGTGCCTTAGTATTCTGTCCAGCTAATTAGTGGAAAATGTGTTTACAGATTGTTTTTATTGTCTCCTTCAAATAGACAGAATCCCAATTTTAAAATGATTTAAGAAAAAAAAAAGACCTATATTGCTCAAAACTGAAGAGTCTAGAAATAGATCTTCAGGTATAAGAAGACCAAAATGGTTAAACTATGTTTTAAGAAATATCTCTTCTCTCTTCTCTCTTCTCTCTTCTTCGTTCTCTCTCTCTCTCTCTCTCTCTCTCTCTCTTTCTCTCTCTCTCTCTCTCCCCCTCCCTCCCTCCCTCTCCCCACTCTCTCTCCCCCTCTCCCTCTCTTCTAGTAAACATTTAGATTAGTTGTTTCTCTTTATTAGAGATTTCTAAAATAGTCCTCCAAATCTCTGGCCATATATCCCACTTGCTGAGTAATATCAGTAACAGTGGATCAACATACCCTATTTTAATGAAGTTGTAGAGATATTGAATCACATGTGCATTCCTTATACCTGATGGCTAAGAGGATGGGAGAAACTCTTTGGCCCAGGAATGCATCCCATTCCCATTCTTTGGAGATATGGGATGGGTTTGATACCAAGAAAATCATATGGATTAAAAATGAGGTAGAGTAGGTGGTATTAACTAAAGGAAAATTAAGCTGCTATATCAGAAAATGAGAGAATACATAGTCGGTAATCAAAAAGTACAGGTGCCAGTCATACATCATACATTAATGAATTTATTTTTCATAGTTTTCCAAATAAACAGTGGTGGGTATGGTAGCTAACAACACCTGAGGGAGCACTCCTATAATTCTAAAACACAAACCATGATGTAAACCATTGCCTGAGTGAACAAAAATCTTTTGGTGAGTATACTTTAAAAACTGCATATACAACTGTGTTGGGAGAAAGTAATTGGAAAAGTCCCCCTAACCCCCCAAAATCTGAAATTGACTTTAATCCTTAAGGATACTTACTATTAGTAAAAAAAAAAAATTTCAGTTAAAAACTGACATGATGCTCTTACCTTCAAAGGATGCTTATCAGCACCATAGATCAAACTCTGTTCTTTAGGACATTGAATGAAAATAATCTATTTGGAACATAAATCTATCTCAATAAATATATTTCCTCATTCTATGATATGGATGTAAAATGCAAGTCGATACCACAAAAATATTAATTTTAATGAAAATAAAGTAAAGATGTATTTGAGAATTAGATTTAAATTTGTTCCAGTAGTTGCACATTGCAGATGTTTACATTTATGATTTGCTTGCTAATAAATACAGATTTGGAATTAACTGACCAATTTGTCCTCTTCATTTTGTTCTATATTTATGGCTATATGTGCCAAACTTGCCTTCCTAGAGTACTATGTAATTCTTTTATTCCACAAGGAAATAACATTCACCAGATGGTACAAGTACACACACATAAAGTCCAGATGTCATTATTTTCAAAACTTCATTTTTAATGAGTAGGGATGAATGCAAACATGCATTGCATAATGGTTCACATTTGAAATTACTTAAATTCTGGAGGAAAATGGGAAATGTTCCTGACTATTATACCACTGCCCATTTAAACTCATAGAAAATTAGTAAGATAGGATATATAGGTAAAATCTTTTTGCCCATAATGTGTTAAGGATAATTATAAGTTCTGAATTAAGGAGCAAAATGTTACTTGTAAAAATGCATTAAGGTGATATTATTTAACAGAATATATGTGGAAAGCTTTGGGGAGAGCCTCAATATAAGAATCGATGTGATACCACTTGAAAAAATAAGTTAATGTGATGAGTAAAATGAATTCAGGAGATGACAGTCTTGTTCCAGTAGTGTGAAAACACATGGGAAATTTTGAAAAATTCTGGGCAATAAGCACTACATGGAAAATGACAAACAAGAATTCATCCAGAAAATAGCGTTGTGTCATATGGGGGATGCTAATGACAAATGGAAATATTTAAGCTGGAGCGAAGAAGACTTAGAAGAGACAGCACTGTCACAACCTACCATGTGGAAGACTCTGTGAAGTTAATAGAAGGAAAATTCCCCATTAACATAAACTGAAACATCCTAGCATTAGTGTTGATTCAGAATGGAATGGGTTTTCCTGGGGCACTGTAAATTTCATGTACTAAGGGCATTCAGGGAGACATGCCCAAGAATAGCGCATATTACAGGTGTTCATTGATATTTTGGAATGAATAAATGAAAATAGGAAAGATAATTTAAATTTATTGACCATTTACTATTTTTCTCTCTAGGAAGCTGTGCTATATCACTTCTTCAAATAGTTTTTTTCTACAGCACATATAATTTTCAAATACAAGATCTAAAAGATCTGGCTATGCAGACAGTCATAAGGAATTAGTTCTAGGCAGGAGTGACAGAGAGCCATGAGGAAGTAATGAACCCAGCATTTTCAAAAACCTATATATATGCAAAGGCCCTATTAAAACTTGGTGAAGAAAGGGCCTCCCTAGTAGTGCAGGGGTTAAAGTTTCACTACTATTAACGCTATTGCCAGCCACTGCAATCTGAGTTCAATCCCCAGCCAGGGAGCTAACCCACATGGCACAGCAGACCTCTCCTGCCTGGCCCTCTGCTCTCCTTAGCAGTGTACTTCAGTAGATCCTCCCGTTCTGCTCCCTGCTCTGTCTCTGGTGAATCCTCGTACTCCCTGCACCTCTAGCCTAGACCCCAGTTATTATATGCAGAAATAAATAAATCTTAAAAAAAAAACTTGGGGAAGAGAAATAATTATGTAATGAGGTCAGAGAGAAAATTAGACAATATACAATATATACACTTTCCGGTCTGTGCCAATGTGTCTAGATATTATTCTGTTTCCAGTGGGAACCCTACCATTGTCTGCGCTATGTACAAAAAGTTGTTCATTAATGGATGGGGAAGATGTTTTCAAGACTGGCAAGGGTAGAAGCAAGGATATGGATCACCAAGAAAACACTTCAGAAGAATTAAAAAGAGAGAAGTTAGTAGAGGAATTAGAAATGGAGTTTCAGCTAATAAGATCAACTGAATTGTAATGCAAATGACATAGAATAAATTACACACATTTGCAATCCAATGAGTTTTGAAATGGACTTTTATCCACACTTTTGAGGGAGCACAATTAGGAAATAAGAAAAAGTTCTTGGAGAATAAAAAATAGGATTTTCAAAATAAAAATGAAGTCTTGGGAAATAAATTGGGGTGAACTTCCAGAGTATGAGACAAGGAAACAGAAATATTGACAAAAATGGCAAGAGACATAGAGGATCATTCCAACTTCAAACTATTACAATATTATAAAAAGTGAAGAATAAAAGTGGTATAAAATGATTTTCCATGCACTTTCATGAGAAAAGTGCAGATTACTTTGAAAGCAACAAAGGTCATGCAATTTAGCCTTTTCACCAGCACTACTGATTATTAACTGTTAATCAATAGTGCCTTTGAAATTCTGAGGATAAAATTATTTCCGACATAGAATTTATACCTAACCAAATGATTAATCAAATATAAGAGTAGAATAAAGACATGAAGACATATTAGAAATGTGTAATCTCAGAAAATTTGCATTCTACATACCATTTCTTTGAAGTTTTTATGAATGACCTTCAGCAAAACATGGCAGAGAAAGATATGGGATATAGGAAATAGTAGATCCAACCCAAAGTAATAATGAAAGGACTTCCTAGATGGCCAGTTAGATAAAAATCCCAGAAAACCACTATGACAAGAGTTAATGAAATCATCTGGGAGTCAGTTTCCTGGGGAAAAAAGGGTGGTCTAACATATGGTTGAAACAAAAAATGGCTTGAGATTATCATTAAGGTCGGTAGGGATTTAAAAGACATTTTTGTTATTGTTAAACTCCACTAATTGACTCATTCTAGACATCAACTAGATACAATTAAATATAAATCTTATCAACAATGATGATATAAAAGTAAATAAATAGCTGGCATTGTAGGTGGAAGGGGTAGGAGAGTGGAGGGAAATTTAAGAATAAGTTTCTCATTTTACAAAGTGGGGAGTAATGTGGTAGTAACGTGAATGGCTTATATTGATCGTTTAAGTTGTAACTAACCAGGGAAGCATCTGTAAGCAATGCGATTAGTGTTGGGAGGAAAGAGCAGGAAAAATGTGGCTGTGAGCTGAAGTCTATTCACGCCTATCCAAAAGTCAATATACTGTGTCTACAGTCAGTACATCAAAACAGCAATAAAAACATGTTTCAGAAATGCAGAGATAACTCTTACAGGTATTCAGAACAACAAATGTTTGTTGCCTCTGAAAGGAGAATGAAGAAAAGTAGTGATTAGACAAGTGACTATTGTTTTCATCCTAAATTTTACAGAAATATTTGATTTTTAAAATCATATATATTTCATGTATTTATTGGATAAGCATTTTAAGAGGTCTGCTATTACTTATTGTAATTGATTTTAATAATATCCTAATAGTTAAGAATTGCTTCTCTTAATGTATCTAGCTAATATGTCCATTCAGTAACTTCTCAGTAATATTCAAAAATATGTTTGTGAAAAATGTATATTCAAATAAATAATAATGGTGCTATTGCATTTGCTTAAAAAAAACAATGGGCTTATAATTAAGAAAAATATTGTTGATAATTTTCTGAAATATGCCTCATTTGATAATTATTTATTTTTTTTGTATATTCTTTCTCATTGCTAGGCAATTGAGATATTTATACAATTACATCAGAGATTTTTATTATTGTGAGCTGGAAACTTTGATAATAAAATGAGAACTCATCTTGCTCAGTAAATTTAATTTAGAACCATTTTAATAAAAAAATTTGGAAGAATTATGGAAGCAACCAGCCAAGCACTAATAAAAATCACATGCACTATAAATTGCACAAGATCTGAATATAATCTGTTCTTTGTGAACATTAAATAATTATTCAGTAGCATGAGGTTCCAATTCACTGTATTTTAAGGATACTCAATAGTTGTTAGTGATAAATTAGTGACATAAATTAAGTGTGATTATAAATTATGTTTGATGGGTCCCCATTTCTTGATGTCAGATTATCCTTTAACCTCTGAATGATTTTTTTTAAAGATTTATTTATTTATACATACAAGCTGGGGTACAGGCCAGAGGCATGGGGCGGCGAGATGCTTCACCAGAGACAGAGTGGGGAGCAGAACAGGCGGATCAGAAATACACTGCTGAGAGCAGCGGGCGAGGCAGGAGAGGTCTGCCGCACCAGGTGAGATTCTCCCCGGCTGGGCGTCGAACTAGCATCTCACGCCGCCGACAGCTCCACAGCGCAGCGCTCAACCGCTGCACCACCAGGGAGGCCCTAACCTCTGAATGATTTTTAACTGGAATAGCTTGCAGAAAAATTAAAAGGCTAGGATCTTTATTTTTTGAGATTATTTGTAGTGATATGTTGATGTGTTTGGCGATCTTCATGGTTCTGGAGCACTAATATTGTACAAACCGGATTGTCACGTTCTTATTTCTTGATTCATAACTTCCATGGCATGTGACTGTGGAGGCACGAGCTTGAAAGCAGTCCAAGAGCTTTTATGTCTCTGAGGCACCAAGGAAAGGAACATGCAGACTCTCATCAGAGATATTTACTTTTTTAAAAAAAGTAGAATTTTTTAAATTAACTTTTTACTTTAATACAGTTTCTAGAGTTTTGAAACATGGTCTTGAGTCATGATGTTATGTTTTGGAAATGATTTTGGTCAACTTGCCTTGCAGAGTCATTTCAAAATCCTAAGCCTTCATGTTGATTTCCTCAGTTTTGACTTTCATGTTTTTAATTTACCCTGTCATACAATATTTGCTTTTGCTCTCCTGACACAAAATTGATATTATGCAAATCACAAGTAATTTTCTTAGTAGCTAACTGGGAATTGAATACCCCTCGTATTTACTCAAGAGTACTTTTTTTTTTAAAGATTTATTTATTTATGCATACAAGCTGGGTTGTAAGGCAGAGGTGTGGGGTGGTGAGAGGATTCATCAGAGATAGAGTGGGGAGCGGAACAGGTAGATGGACTGAAATACACGGCTGAGGGGAGCAGCGGGCGAGGCAGGAGAGGTCTGCTGTGCCATGTGGGAAGCTCCCTGACTGGGGATCGAACTCGTGCTGCAGTGGCTGCTGATAGCTTCATAATGCTGAGACTTAACCTCTTGAGCCACCAGGGAGGCCTTCAAGAGTACTTTCTAATTAAGTTATTTTTTAAATTGTGTTACCATTTTAATATAGCCCATATACAATTATAAGATAATTGTATATGACTTTATCTATATACAATTATCTATATACAATTTGTCTATATACAATTATTATATACAATTATCTTATAATTGTATATGACTTAAAGGTTTGTACATGTTACATAAGCCCCAGCTGGTTGGGCATGGGGAGAGGAACGGAGCATTCTAGGAAGCTGGTCCAGACAACATTTATTACCTGCCTTCCTGCATCTCTTCAGTTAAGTTGTATCAAATTCCAGATTTTTTGTGAGTTAGGGAGAAGCACAATTTGGACTAATGTCATTGAGGTCCATTTACGGTGGATTATGATGTCTTTCCTACATAACTACAAACTATTAACCTCTGGTTATAACATATGTAGAAAGAGAAAATACCCAGAATTGAACAAAGAGAAGGGGTAGCAGAAAATACTGTGCAAATGAAGATAATCTACTTTAATTACCAAATATTGTCCAAAGCAACTATCTGAGAGTGTATTTATTTCCAAAATCCCCAGAGAAGTATATTCTAGTTAACTCTTTGTTTGAAGATGAATCTGTTCCTTCATAAGATGTTTTTCATACATGCCATGGGTGAATGTAAATAGAACTGGAATGTATTGACACTATATAGGTTAATAGGCTGCCCCCCAAGTACGTGGACTCAATTATTTACAAAAAATTAGAATCCAATCATTAAAAGGTTAAATGATTGCTCCTTAGGGGGCATCCACTTGCAGGCACATTGAGACAATTCTGGACTTCAGCAGGACCTTGCTGGAGGGAGTTCTCCCTACATTTTTTCCAGGATGGTGAGGAATCAGAGACAGATGCTCTTTGCTGCAGAAATGAAACTGGCTGCCACATCCTGAACTCCTGATTTCTGTGTTCTGAGGATATCTTACTATGTCTTATTATGCTGCTTTTAACATTTTTCCTCCTTGGTATTTAATCCCATTTTGTGTAATTTTCTTGAATGAGTTACTTTTTAAAGTCCTTTAGACATGCAATTCCTGGGAAGCTACCCCAATATCTCCAAGTCACTGTTACATTTTGACCAAGTTATACTAGAAAGCTACCCATTCCACTAGATAATGGATTTGGATTTCAGTCTGGATAGGATTGAAATACAGGAAGTAATTAACATCTTGGTTTAAAAGGTGTGACTAAATATTGTAGACAATCTTTACATTGAAGACAGTGTTTTTCCACTTCACTAAATATATCAAGCAAACTTATACAACTTTTAGTTGCAAAATTGAAAAGGAAACCCGAAATGAAATAGCCAGTCTGTTCTTTAGTCTCTTAAAATGCCATGTTTCTGCTATCCACCATATTTTTTGAAAACACAGAATATTTTTGGTAGAGTGGAAAATAAATTTTTATAGCGCAATGGGGACTTTTTTCAGCCACAGGCAGTTCTTTTTCTCTGTTTTTTAATTGTAAAAATTAAATCACATCATAAATACTTCAATTACCCAGAAGACCAGAAATCTAACAAGACTATACCAATTTGTTTCTTTGGCACAGTGTCTTGTGGGCACAGAATCATGGCTTAATTCCCTTTTAGCCTGATAGGACAGAGAGTTTGAAAAGGGAAATCAAGAAAAAACAGTGTAAAAGGTTTACTGTTTCTAGCAGGGCAATCTTGCCAAAAGCAGTTCCTTCTGGCTCCAAATCAAAGGGACTAGATAAGCAGTTCCTCCCTCTACCCTGGGAAAAGTGCAGAGCATATTGATTTTGCAGTACACTCTGAAAGGGCTGTGGGAATTAGCAGATTAGAAATATGGTCAAGGTGAGGTCTGTGAAAGGTCATTCATTCACCAATGCACAGGTCTACTGAAGAACCTACTATGTGCTGTACTTGGTACTAGACAACGGGAAGGCAAATGTGAATAAAAGTTTCTGAATTTGTATAGTTCGTGTTAATTCAAAGATACTGACCTGCAAACAGATAAGTGACAATATAACACAACATGGCAATGTAATAGGAATATCAACAGGGTTTGGTGGGAGTTAAGGGGAATGGACAACACAACCTGCCTTTGAAACCTGGATAAATCTTCAACAGGAAAATTATACCTGGCTCTGGAAGACGTTTATGGAAATTGCAAATTGCAAAGTGACAAGTAAAATGATGGGGAAAGAAAAGATTCCAAGTTGCTCAGTTAGATTAGTTCCTGGGTGATGACTTGGCAGGCTCACACCAAAAACCAGAAGGAGACACAGTAATAGATATCACTTAGCTTTTCAATATGCCAGACACCATGCTTAACTACTTTTCATGCATTATCTCTTGAATTTTTACCATCACCATTTCAAGTCAGATCATGCGATCCTCATTTTACTAAAAAGGAAACATACGGAGAGGTTAAGTAACTAGCCTGAGGTCACACAGATTTGAATCCACGTTTGCCTGGTGTCCTGTGATCAGGGAGGTCTTTTCAGTCCTGCTATGCAATTATTTGACTGTCAGAAAACTTGAAATCTGTCCTCGGTAGCAAACATAAATGTAATCTTGAGAACGGTACACACAGCTTTTATTGAAAAAAAAAAAAAAAAGGAGGACACAAAGAACTAGACTTAGACCTGGGTGAGTCCAAGAGTGGTCAGATCAGTGACTGAGAATTCCTTGAAATCTTGGTTACTGTCCTCAGCAGGTCAACCTGTGCTCAGAGTCTACCTGACCACACTGGTTAAGTAGAATCTACTCTCCTCCACTCCCGACCTCCAGTCTACTAACATGCAAGTTACATAGACAGAAGTTACACACCTCTGCCAATAAGATTGACTTTATAGGGCTTACTGCAAATAAAACCATGTATTGCTGGAAATTATTATTTTGAGGTGATACTGCCATCTAGTGGTAATATAGAGAGCTGCTTTGACATTGCCACAGTCAGGGTAAGCATTTCAAGGTCAAATATTAAAGTGAATAAAAGTAGGTACTTTAAGGACATTGTACTTAACAGACTCCAGATATATTGCCTGTAGGTATTCCCAATAACTGTTTAAATTCACTGTTAGTAAAGGCTGACATATTTATAATATTTAAAAATCTTTTTATATTTACCTAGTCAGAAAAATTTTTGTTATCTTTCTTTTTAAAAATTTTCATCCTTTCACTTGTGTTGTTCTTTTAAAATATTACCAGTCCATATATTTTAGCCAATCAATGCAAAGGTAAGTATTTATATAAAACATTTGCTTTTTTTTTCAGTTATCCATTCATTGGCCATTTCCCAAAAATTGTTTCAAGTGGTGTGGGAGCTTATTTCTCTTTTAAAGGGCAGCTATTATTAATAGGAAATCATAGGTTAATTTATTCACCATACAATTGGTTGAAATTCTCCTAGTGTGGAGAAAGGAATGTAATCTTCATGTACAAAGATAGGTTTGGATGAGAAGGGAAGGCAGTGAATTAAAAATAGTTCTCATTTAACATCAGATCTAATATTTGTCTTTTTTTCCCCAAAACTTCCTCTTTATCTCATCTCTTTGAGGCTAAATTTAGGTTTTCTTTTTTTGCTTTATGTCTTATATCTGAAACCCAGACTTCCGGTCCTGCTCCGCACATCCCTGTTCTTCAGGGTTGCAGTGTCATTAATTACCCAATATCTCAAAGAGATTCTTGAAAGGCTTAGGATGATGCAGGAGAATAGGGCTCATATCCAAATATTTGAAAGAAGAACGTCATTTCAATCTGATTAGGTCCAGCTCCATATCTGTGCGAAGTTGATAACTAGGCAACTAAAGATATAAGTTTTGATTTATTCATTCAGCTCATCATCACCTACTTATTAATCTGTTCATCCATCCATACACTCACGCAATAATCAGGCATTCAACATCAATTTCAAGCCAGATATTATGAAAAGTTGAGTACTAATTTGATAATGGGAATTCTTACCTTCATAAATCTAACCTCCTTTTATTACACTGGTCAACATTGAGATCGTTACTGACTTAAAAACATTCGCCATGTTCATCACTAACCATATCACAGTTTTCAGGGAAGAAATACAGATGGGAATGAAGGAAGTGGATCTATAGAGACATATTGCAGCCAAGTTTCTGATACTGCATGAGCATGTCTTCTACTAGTTCCTTGTAGTTTTCTGCCCTAACATTCCCAAGAAAGTTTGTAGACACTAGGCGAAAAGCATTCCATGCTTGTTTTGCATCACCCTGCAGCAAGTTGTTGAACCGGTCATCTCTGAAGAGTTCTCAAATCTGAGGACTCACAAAAACTCCCTCTTTAATCTTTGTTTTGCTGAGTTGAGGAAATTTTTCATGCAGTTTGGAAGAATGACACGTTTCAGTATAACCTAGATTTAGAAAGAGGTTAACATTTTGAAAGAGTGTCACCTTGTGGCAATTGTTATCCGAGGGACATCTTTGCCTTCGCAGAAAGCTTTTAAGAAAGTGCTAACAAATTTGCATTTTATTCATTGCACTGCATCCATTAAAAATGTGTAGACACACAAAATAAAAACGCTATTGAAAATAGAGAATATGCATTTTAGCTCTCTAGCTTATCTACTGTTTGGAAACATTGAAATCCAAATGTGGAACTTTTAGGAGTGGATTGGCAAAAAAAAGAATGATAACCCAGGTAAGGGCTTCATCCCCACTACTCATTATTCTGACCCAGATCAGAGAAGGTGGCTTGAGCCTTATGCTGAATAGAAGAATCTAACAGAAAAGTGACTTTCTTATTTATTGAAGCAAACTAGATTTTTTCCTAAAATATAACCCAAACTGCTATTAAGTTTGGAATTAGGCATGAGTCTGATTTTCGGGTTTTTTTTTAAGATTTATTTATTTATGCATACAAGAGCTGGGGTGTATGTCAGAGGTGTGGGGGGTGAGAGGATTCACGAGAGACAGAGTGGGCAGCAGAACAGGTGGAACAGTGAAATACACCGCTGAGGGGAGCAGTGGGCGAGACAGGAGAGGTCTGCTGGGATGGGAAGAGGTTTAAAGAGGAAAACAGTAAAGTGAAGTAAAAACACACACAAGACAAAACAAACAAAACCCAGGAAGGATGTTGCTGTTGCTATGTGGGAGGAAGAACCTGGAACAAGATAAGGCTGGAGAAATAAACACAGGTCAGATCACACAGAGTTAGCCCTTTAATGCTAAAATATGCATGCTTTGTTATCAATCTAAATTAAATTAACATTTGCACACCTGCTGTGTAAATGTTTCATTTAGAGTTCACAGTAACTCTGCATTTTCAAATTCCCAGTTTTACTGATGAGAAGTAGGATTTAAGATTAAATTGTATAAACTTCATCTGAAAATGGGTGACAAAAGCTGGTGAGAATCCAATTCCATGTGCCCGTTTTCAGGTGATGTTAACTTAAAATACTAAAGTATTTGACTACCAAACATTTTATAGACACATATATCATGTAGTTTCAACATAAAACATTCAAGAATTTGATCAGTTAAAAATGAATGCAGTGGGCTGTGGGTAACAGGTTCATTGTGGAAAGAGAAGGGCCTGTCATCAGTGATGGATTTTAACACTAACTTTAAAACCGGCCCCAAATTTCTCCCATTGCGTTTCTCATTCTCTCAGTCCTCCAACTTTTCTGCCCTCTTCCATTTTCATTATCTTTTCCCTCTATTCCCTTCTGATTTTCCTCTCTTTTTTCTTTTACTTTTCTCTTAGCTGGGTGAAATTTATTGTTGGTTGTACTGATTGAATACTGATTATGTCATCTTTTAAAAGTTATAATGTATCATTGCAAATCAGTAAAACCAACAACAGTATGGATCAATTCATTGGTCTATTGATTAATAAATTGGTGGGCTGGGAATAGGTCAATATTGTTGAGTCAGAATACCAGTATTTGAGTCCAACTTCTGGACTAAGCCTTGGGAAAGCATGAAAACTTCAGTTTTCTTATCTGCATTATGAAGATAATATAATTGAGGTTTTGCTCTCATAGGGTCATAGTGCAGATCAATTCAGGTATTATATGTGGAAAAAATCTGTCACTAGTAATTTACCCTTAAAAACACTAGGACATTCACAAGGGGGCTCAGATCCCTCATCTGACCCATTTCCTTTCTATTGTTTTTAAATTTTGAATTCCTTTAAAGATTTTCAAGTTAACACTTAAACTATTGACACACATACTGCCATATGCTATTTTATCCAAAATTGCCTTCAGTCATGAAAGAATGGCATTTGTAATTTTTTTTCCCTCCTGCTTTGGAAGGGGTGTGTGTGTGTGTGTGTGTGTGTGTGTGTGTGTGTGTGTGTGTGTGTGTCTGTGTATTTTTTTTTCACGTCATTCTTCCTTTTTGTACAATGTATGCTTTCTCTTCTTAGGTGTGGTCCCCGTAAAATTCCCACCACCAGTTCACCAGTGCACCATCACCATAGTCCCTTGTGCATTTCCTGCCTTTGAACAGTTTGGCTTCCTGTTCTCCAATTCACGGTTCTGGCATGTGGTCTTATTGCCATCTGCTGGAACTTTAGGGTGTTGACACTTAAAGCCTAGGCAGCGTATAAAAGGTACATAGTCAATTCAACACGATTTAAGTTTTGTAGTCTACAAATATTGAAACTATAAACCTTGTTTGAACTAATGAGTATTACATCATATATTATGATATCCATCATATGAGATATTCATACAGAAAAGCTACATAATGTTTAAAACAATGATATAACTCTGAAAATGTATAACTCTGAAAATGTATAGCTCTGAAAATGTATAGCTCTGAAAATGATATAACTCTGAAATGAAAATAGTTTTAAAATTTATTAATGACCTGGGAAACAAGGTACAGAACCCTGTATATTATAGTGCTAGTGATTTAATTCAAATAAGGAATATGTATGTGAATACATCTGTTTTCATAATTTTAATAGAAAATACTATATATCTTCTATTGACATTCAACTCTTAATATTCACTTTGGAACAAAAGCTTAGTGGAGATGAGAGTTTAATCTTTTAAAATGCCTGTAGGGTTTTGATTTCTATTTTGTGTATATATACTTTTGTTTTATTTTTAGCATAATATTTAATAGAATTACGGTTATCTGGATAGTGAATGTTTGGAACTATTTCACCTTTATATTTGTCTATTTTAAAAATTGCATTAATCACTGTATTTTTGAAGAATTGTTAACTTTTTGCCTATAATTGTTTTATGTTAATTTAGTTCCAATATAGTTACGATGCAATGCATCCTAAATTTTACAGAATAAATGTGATTTCAACTATTCTGGCCTTCTTCCCCAATAATTACTTGTACTTTTTTTTAATCTTTTTTTTTTTTGCATACAAACTGGGGTGTAGGCCAGAGGTGGGGGTGTGTGAGAGGGTTCACCAGAGACAGCGTCGGGAGCAGAACAGGCAGATCTACAGAAATACACTGCTGAGGGGAGCAGTGGGCGAGGCAGGGGAGGTCTGCTGCGCCATGGAATCTCCCTTGGGAATCTCCCTTGCTGGGCATCGAACTCGTGCCGCAGCCACCGACAGCTCCACAGTGCTGTGCTAACCCTTTGGGCCACCAGGGAGGCCCTACTTATACTCTTTTTAGACTATGAAGTCCCCTTCATATAATTATAATAAGTAGCTATAGTAACAGGCTTTGCTACTGGTATGTGACCTTTAGAAATCCTAGTTAACATCTAAGTGCTTCAGTTTCTTATCTATATAATAATGATAGCATCGTCTACCTTTAAAGGGAAACAATGAAGTTTGTGGAGGATAAGGCACATAGGAATTACTTGGCTTTTGTAATTATTAAAATTGCACGTAATAAGATTTCAAGTGCGTGAATATGGAGTCTCTAAGTTGTGTCTTTTTGTATCCTTCACTAGTTTGAGAGCTCTTTAAGAATTCAGACATATCTTGCTCATCCTCAAAGCCTTAGAAACAAAGTGTGCATATGTGTACATGGAAACCCATTTTCAGTATTTGAATTACAAAACGCAGTTATCTTTTTATTTAAGGATTTTTTTTAAAAAAATTATTTATTTATGCATACAAGAGCTGGGGTGTAGGCCAGAGGTGTGGAGGGTGAGGGGATTCACCAGAGAGAGAGAGTGGGGAGCAGAACAGGCAGATTGACTGAAATACACTGCTGAGGGGAGTAGTAGGCAAGGCAGGAGAGGTCTGCTGTGCCATTGGGAAGCTCCCTGGCAGGGGACTGAACTTTTTGTGTTGGCAGTGGCTGCAGATAGCTTCATAGTGCTGAGACTTAACCCTTTGCACCACCAGGGAGGCCCTGATTGAAGATACAATGACTTTCTACTTCAAAAAGTTTTATAAAACTCCATTTTTTTCCTTTTTGCAGATAACAGTGACAAATCAACTTAAAGTCAAAGGGCAAATAACACTGGGAAAATAAAGAGAAAGTGATGTTTCTTCCCTACTTGTATTGCAGATCAAGCCATACTCTCTACATTCATAAAGTTTGCATTAAGAATGTTTCTGGCTACCAACAACAGAAAATTCATCCCAAACTGGCTTAAACACAAGGGTATATTTTGCCCTCATAACCCAAAGTTCAGAGGTCAGCAGTTGGCACTGGATCAACGAAGCTATAAGGTCCACTCACCAAAATTAGCACATTGAACATACTCATGTTAATTTTTAAAATCTTAGGGTCACAGGATAGGCATGATGCATACAGACACTGTCCATGATCTTGGCAAGAAGAAGGGAGAAACTCTGCTATGTCACCTCTATTTGTTCTTTTCACAGGAAAACAAGACCTGTACATAAAACTTCCGATAATTTTCACTGTCTCATTACCAAGAACTGTTTCATCTGCAGATATCTTACTCTGATGCTGGGAAGTATTTTCCATTTCTATATTCTGTCATGGCTATCAGTGAGAGCTAAGGCGATTGGGATTGCATGTGGCACAGCTAACCCACCTTGAAATTTCAAAATGCTTTGGCTAGTATATAAGGCCTCCACAAACTAGCCCCGACTTACCTTTTGCTTAATCTAACAGGGATTCTTTATTCCATTTGGGATCCTTTGTGTTCTTCAGATACTGATTTAGAATCCTTCCTTCTGCTGCGTATGTCTGATCTCTTTCTGTGATATCCCTTTTCATGCAGCCTCATTTATTATTATTCTTTATGTCCTGCTTGTTTCTTGAAATCTTTTCCAATCATTCATCTTACACGATTTTTCTTTTTTAAATTTGCACTAGTAGGGCATCATATAAAGTAAGTGATATTTTTGTAGCTTTTAAATTTTAGAGTGTGAATAATATCGATATGCTATATAGGGGAAAAAAAGAGGTGAATTTAGAGCTGCTCTTACTGAGACATTTAATCATTATTGCAGGAATGAGGAATGTCACATGAATCTTAAAGTTTTTATTTCCTGTGTAGAGTCAAGTCTGTTGCTACCTAACAATATATAAACCTTTTTCTAAGGGACCTAGTAGGAAAGAGAATGTAGATAGCTGCATGAAATTTTTATCCTATAATTCAGTGAATTTGCTTCAGCATGGACTCAATATGAAGATTTCTGGACCCATTCCTAAATATAATGAGCCGTATAATCCTTTAAGGGTCCCGATTCTGCATTTTTATAAGGGGTCCACGAGATTGTGAGGCAGATAGTCTCCTGATCACATTTCGAAAATCACCGTCACAGATACTGTGTGACAGTGACCTTCTTTTAATTGGGGTGAACAGGCTCACCTGTGAGTCTGTCAGCAGGGACCCCACATTGTGGAATAAGATCAACATGAGAAACAAGGAACTATGGATTAAAAATAATTTTTCTTTGGCCATTATGTATAATAAAGAATATACCTTTCTAGTAGCAATGGGAGTTTAGTCATTTTTATTTTTTTCCAATGAAATATATTTATCATATACATCCACAAAGTTTGAAAAGATGATTATGGACTTTCATTCTGAGCAGTTTGGCCCCCCAGACATTTACAGAAACTCCCTGAACTCCCTAAAAATGTTGAACACAGTATTTTTAAAAAAGTGCATATGTGAGAAACCCAGAGATTTAAGAGAATTCCTTGTAGGAGAGAAAAGCAAATTTTAAGAGATTACGAAACACTTAAGTCCAGGAGATCTAAAGTATATAGCATGGTGACTATAGTTCACAATGCTTTATTTTATAATTGCCATTTGCTAAGAGTGGGAATCTTAAGTGTTCTCATTAAACACACACACACACACACACACACACACACACACACACACTATATGAAGTGATCTAGCTCGATTATGGGGTCATTTTAATACTAAACACCGGCCCATTTCCCTCAGCCAATAAAAGGAAACAGAATTTAAGGAGAGGAAAATAGTTTAATTTGTCAACAAACTAAGGAGTGCAGCAGACTCATACCTGAAAGACCACTGTTCTGCTCTTTGGCAGAATGCAAGGTTATTTATACAAAGGAGTGAAACAAAAGGGGAGATGGATAAGGGTCAGCATGTCCTTTTGATGCAGGCATATGCAGATATCAGTGGGCGCCAGCTTGCTTTGTTAACACCTGATGTTTAACTTCCTTAGATCTTTAACTTCCTTATCCTCTTAGGATGTCCTTCCTTTTCCTTAGAATGCAAGAAGAAAAACTTGTTAAATCCTACAGATAGGAATGCTTATCTGATGAGGCAGGAAGTGAGACCTGTCCTGTGTCTCTGCATCAATTTCACAACAGAAGCGTACATCAAAATATCAAGTGTATTTTAAATGTATACAATTTCTATCTAGCAATTAGATTCCAAGGCAGCTGAACTGAAAGTGGCTTTAGGCTTGGAAATACCTGTCAAACCTTGGTGGCACCATTGGTCTGTGTCAGTGGGCAGAGAGGTCAAGCCTGGGGAGTAAGTAGAGTAGGAGGGATCAGCAATGTGTAAACGGAGCTAGAGTGCCCAGAAGGGAACATTGCCATGTGCTTAGCTAAAAGAAAACTTATCCTTCAGGGAAGATGGTGTGTGTATTTGCATTCCTTAGTCTAGTCTCCGAATGGCATGGTCAAAACCCAAAATACCTATTGAGACCCAACCATATGCATTTTTGGGGTCAAAAGTCACAGCTCCTATGGTCTAAACAAACTAACTAGATTGATTTGTGTTCTTGTTCAGAATGCTCTACCCACCAGAATGCTGTAAGCCATCAATGACTGGGTGGCTTATAAATAACAGAACTGTGGGGCCTCCCTGATGACACAATGGGTTAAGTGTCAGCCTATGAAGCTGTCCGCAGCCACTGCAGCACTGGTTAGATCCTCGGCCAGAGAGATTCCCACATGGTGCAGCAGACCTCTCCTGTCTTGCCCTCTGCTCCCCTCAGCTTCAGTCGATCTGCTTGTTCTGCTCCCCACTCTGTCTCTGTTGAATCCTTTCACCACCCCACGTCTCTGGCCTACACCTCAGTTCTGGTATGCATAAATAAATAAGTTTAAATAAATAACAGAACTTTGTTTCTCACAGTGTGGAAGCTAAAAGTCTAAGATCAAGGTCAACATGGTCAGCTGATGAGGCACTTCTCTTGGTTCATAGCCAGTGTCTTCTCACTGTCTCTTACATGCTAAAGGGACTATGAGACTCCTAGAGTTTCTCTGAAAAGTCACTGATCCTGTAACAGGGTGGTCCCCAGGAGAAAGGGTGTGTCCCAGGTTCCCTGCCCACCCAAGGTAGGGTGGAACTGAGCAGGATTTAAGAAGCTGAAAAGACACACACGGAGGACACACACAGAGGAGACACACAGACAGAAGACAGGAGGAGATGGAAGAAGGATGGAAAGCCAGCAGAGGCCCAAGGAGCAGAGAGACTTGTAAAGAAGCTGCACTGGCCTGGACTAATTGAAATAGATGTGGGTGAGAGACCCGTGGGGAGGTTAATGATGGCTGTGTTAATTTTGGTTTTGATTTTGTTCTGTTCCTCTCAGAATTGTCTGACTGTATCTGACCCTTTTGTATGGGTCCCTGCCGAAAGGTATTTTGGTTCCTCCCAGAATTGTCCGGCTGTTTCTGACCCTTGTGTGTGGGTCCCTGCCAAGAGCTGTTCTAGACTTGGGGCAGGCTTTCGAGGCTTGCTTTGGGCCAGTCCCTTTTGGGTGGACTTGTACCCACGAGGAGTTGGTTAACATTGGGTGCTTGACTTAGAAAATATATTCTTTGTCTTCTCTGTCCTTTCTAATTGTATTAAAGTCTGTTTCCACAAAAGGTCCTATATGTTTTGTAATGATGTGGCGGATGGCAGAACCCATTTAGTACAGGGCAGGTCTGGGGTTTCGGGGGTATCCCTCTCCCTGTCCTGTAACAATCCTACTCATTAGGGCCCCAGATTCATGGGTTAAGCACCTCCAAAATATTAGATGTTTAACTTATCCTCTTAGGGATATCCTTACTATCTGCTACTATTACCTATCTACTACTATTACCATTCAATATGTGAATTTTTAGGGACACAAATGTTTAGGTGGTACCATTTACTCCAACCCCTCCAAATCATGTCTTCTCACATACCAAATATGTTCATCCCATCCAAACAGCCCCCAAAGTTTGAACTTGTTCCAGTATCAATTCAGAAACCTAAGCCCAGTCTCCTCTAAATATCATCTAAATCAGATATGAGGGAGACTCGAGATACCATTGATTTTAGGGCAAATTGCTTTCCAGTTGTGAACCTGTGAAATCAAACAAAATGTTATGTGCTTTCAAAATGCATTGCTGGAATAAAAGAAGTAATGATTTTAAGGTAACTTTAAAATCTAATGGGGCAAACATTAAACCCTAAGGCTTGAGAACAGTCCTCCTTGCCTCACTTCCTTCATTTTGAAACCCTGAGGCTACAGTTGTTCTTCCAAGGTCGAGGAGGGCGGTGGGGCTGGATGGATGGGGGAGGGCGCCCACAGCTGCCAGGCAGGGCCTCTCCTATGGCTGTCACAGTTCGGGTCACAGCAGCACACAGGTCTCCTGCTGTGGGATGGATGGCGCTCCTGCCCCTTCCTGACTCCACTGGGCAGTGTCTTGTGAGGTATCTGCTTTGGCTCTTCCTCTCGGCAGCCTTTTGCTTGGATAGGAGGCTCTCAGGGCCATCCTTTGAAATCTAGGTGGAGGCTGCCACACCACATAGTTCCTGCATTCAGCATGCTGGTGGGAAGGTTGTCACTCCCCAGTTTTATCTCCTGTGCCCCCTAGATTGGAGACCACCACATAGGAGCCCTTCCAGGGGCAGTTAAGTAACATGGTGCCAGATAGAGTTGAGCCCAAGATGTGAAGTGGCTCCAGGAAGCTACAGTTCCTCCTTTGAAAACATTCGGCCCTGCAGGTCCTTGCACTCTGCTCCTGTGATGGGAGGAGTCACTTGGAAGATCTCTGAAATGCCTTGGGTCATCCTTCCACATTCTTGAACAACAGGTTCAAGCTTTGAAAGCTAACTGCTCTCTCCAATGCCTTGACAAAAAGCACTAATTTCTGTTTCCTTTTTGCTTGGCTGTTCACTGTTTTTATTCTCACATTTTCCTGTAAGCATTCAAGAGAAGCTTCAGTCCAGTAGCCAATTCCTTTACTCTCAAGTTCCACCTTCCATAAAACACTAGAACAAAAACACAATTCAGCCATCCTCTTTGTTACTTTTATATCAAGGATCACCTTTCTCCAGTTTCCAATAACATGTTCCTTATTTCTGTCAGTGACCTTTATCCCAACAACTTTTATTGTCCATTTGTCCCCTAACATTCTGTTCATGATCACCTAGGTATTGTTAAGAAGAAAAGAAGGATAGCCCTAAAGTGGAGGCTTTTGTACTGGTCACAGGCTTACTTACATAACCTGACTGCAGTTTCCACCTTCCCCAGGAATGTAGTTTTACTGATCAGTGTGGAATTTTCTGGTTAGCACCATTGAAGTAACTTTTCCATTCCCCAGAGGAAGGAGATGAGACAATCTACCACAAGACCTTTTCCATTCCCCATGGGTAGGTTACTGTCTCCTAAAATAATTCTCTTTTCCCTTATCTATGCCTGTAAAAATCTCTCATTTTGTACAACTTTTTGGAGCACCTTTGTACTTACTAATGGAATATTGGTCAATTCATAAATCATTTAATAAGACAATTATATGTTTAAAATGACCTTGATTGGATTTTTTATTTAGTAGCATTCTCTAGAAAATGGAATCTTTCTACATACACATCGCTTACTCCTAGCCCTTGACAGATTTGCCTTTAACCTTTTTTGTTGACCAAAATACAGCCTTTTTTTTTTTTTCTTTCCTAGCACACACATCCAAACTCTTCTGGCCTCTGTTCACTACACTGCTTCAAAGTTACTCGTACATTGTTAGGTGTTAATTAGCATCCCACTTCTCAACAGCAACAACAAAATTCTGAGATTGTCGAATAATATTAATGTTAGGCCTGGGCCTGGGTTGGCAGAAGGGAAGCCATGATGGCCTCTCAGTCACCTCAGCTGGAAGCAACTTAAAGAAAAACAACTCCCCGACACCCTGGCACCCACCCCCTCACCACCCGTACCAGAACACCAGATAGCCCAGTCCAATAAAGGGGGACCAAAGGAAAATAACAATTTCAGAAAAACATCTCCTTCTGCATAACTGAAGATCCCTTGCAGACCCCCTGGGCTAAACACCACTCTATATAAGTTCCCCTGCTTGACCTGGGGTGCAACTTCACTGGCCTCCATTTTGAAATCCGTGAACCTCGCCCTGGAGCTCTTTAATAAAGTCCCTTTGACTGCTGCTTTGCCTGGACTCTGTCTCTACTGCTGTGCATACCCTTCAATTAATAGATTTAAAAGAGTGAGAGAAAATAACTATCCACCTAGAATTACAGATTTTGGAAAAATGTTTCAAGGTTGAAAGTGAAGCAGAGATTGTTGCAGTAAAATAAAAGCAAGGGCTTCTTACCAGTAAAGTACACTAAAGAAATTTTTAATGACTATGATATAGAACGGAGAAAAATGACCTATGAAAGAAGATCTGAGAAGAATGGTAAACCTGTGGGTAAGCCTAAACAATTATCAGCTCTATAAATTTAATAATGATGCATCTAATATGTGGACTTAAAATAAGATAGATTTAAAATCTTGATCAGCAATGGCATATAATTTGGGAGATAGATATTGGTATGTATTAAATAAAACACACTTACTCTAAGAACTACAGTTGATGTTTATGAGTTAGTACACATAGGCTCAGCTTATATTTCCATAGCAGATACTTAAAGCAATGATCTGAGAATAATTCAGGAAAACAATCTCATGCAATTTGCTGTATCTAGAGAAGTACTTGACATTTTGCAAGCTTTCTCTTCCTAGCAACCCAAAAGCAAAACAAATCACCCATATCTTGCCTTCAGATAGGCAAGATGGAGGGGATGCTAAAGAGGTACTGTTTCCTATTTATTTGGGAGGAGTCTCAAGGTGGACTTTGTTTCCTGGTTATAAAGTCTTTTCTTTCCAGGGAGGCAGCTGGGTGGGGCAACTTCTAAATTGGAGAAGGGGTTCACAAGCTGAATGACCCCTGATTATAAGTAAAAATGCAATTAACAAAGGTTCCCTTACTCTGCTCAGGATTTTCTTTAATTGCAAAAAGTTTCTCTTTATGTTTTATGCAGTTCAGTACCAGAGCAGACTACATTATTTTGGGGGAGATGGGGAAGAAGAAAGGTCATGGATAATGTTCTTTGATTTACAGCTTTAGTTGTGGCCCCACATTGGCAAGTACAGTACGTTCTGCTTGTTGGGCCATGGTCAATTTGGCCGCATTTCGATTTGAATGTTTCCTATGGACAGGCTCTGATTTCTTCCATTAATCGTCTTGGTGCATGCTTAAGAATTGACTGGCTCTTCACTTACCCTGTTATTTCTCAATGCTCTATTAAGCCCCAAATTCAAAGCCTAGACTTTTGCTTTTTTGTGCAACAGAAATAATTGACTTTGGGCCCCATGCTTCAAGGACAATGTAAGCAGTTTAATAACCTAGAAAGGTTTTCATCATTTTTTTCACTCAATGTTTTACCATTACCCATGGGATACAAAAAATAAAGAGACTGCTTTTCACATTGATTTTTTTGCTCAGAGCAGAATTCAGTCTTTGGTCTCACTTCAGAGACAAGTGTAGGTCCCAGTGCATCCAATTGCTTTCCTGGATGTCTAACAGCTCACAGTTCACCTCACAAGTAGCTTCAGAGACGTCTGACACTTGGGGGCTCAAGTTACTCTGCTAAATATAATCTTTCAGGCTGCCTATCTGCTGCTTATCAGCATTAAGCTTGTACAGGAGAAGAATTTGGCCTCTGAAAATATTAATTTGTATTTCTCCAGGGAACCTCATTCTAAGACTTCATTTTTCTTATAGAATATGATTCCCACCAAATAATGCAAGAGAAAAATTATTTTCCACATAAAAATTTAGCCAAAAAATGCAGTGTTGAGGTTGAACTTACTTAAGGTCCTCCATTTTTGGAATTAGCAGTTATCACAGAATTAAACAAATTTTGATGAAGAAGCTGTGATACAGATAATGGCTTAGATGAATTATTTTCTCTCTCTCTTGGTCTCTGTCTCTCTGTCTGTCTCTGTCTCTGTCTCTGTCCCTCTCTGTCTTTCTCTCTCATTTTCATAAAAGAACAGGGTTGTAGGCAAGAGTTGTGGGGGGTGAGAAGGTTTACCGGAGACACAGTGGGGAGCAGAACAGGTGGATCTGCTGAAATACGCTGCTGAGGGCAGCAGCGGGTGAGACAGGAGAGGTCTGCTGTGCCATGTGGGTTAGCTCCCTGGCTGGGGATGGAAATCATGCCACAGTGGCTAGCGATAGCTTCATAGCACTGAGACTTAACCCTTAGGCCACCAGGAAGGTCCTTTTCTCTCTTGTCTGATAAGTACCACTTATCCTGGTTTTTAATCAAAAAAATTCAGTTGATAGCTCTGTTTTGTGAGGTGACAGGGTTTCTACATTTCGTATAAGGCACCTAAGGAGTTCTGTATTTTACAAACCATAAATATCTGTATGTTCAGGTAACAGATATTCCTCTTCAAGTTGGATATAGGGAGATCTGTATTTATTTAAAATGGAAGTGTTAAATTTTGTTTTTTCGTTGTATCCCTTTTTTTGAGGTAATATTGGTTTATAGCACTCTACATGGTTTGGAGGTGTAGGCTCACACACCACACTCACCTGTAGTCCTCCACAGTAGTTTTTGGGCCCCTTATTGCTTCCTCCCTTACCCCAGTTTAGTTTTTTCTGTACCTGTTTTTTTTTCTCTGTATTCCACGTATGAGTGAAATCATCTGATATTTGTCTTTCTTTTTCTGTCTTAGCATAACCCCCTCCAGTTCTATCCACTTGTTTGCAAATGGAAAAGTTGTTAAATTTTAAACAAATTAGCCAGCTTGGAAATACTTTTCCTTAAAACTTTATTTTTTAATGTGAAAGATGGTAAAATATATAAAAATATAAATGTACAGTTTGATAAATTCTCACCTCTCACCTTTGAATCTATTGCCCAAGTCGAAATAGAATGTTGACAGCAGTACTGAAGTGTCTCTTGTGACCTCTTCAAATATGAAATCTCTTTTCTTCCCAAATGTAGCCACTCCCTTGATTTCTGATTTAACAGTTTAGTTGTCCCTGCCTTAAAAATAGATTTAACTGGAATTATTGTATATGCATATTGGCATAGATGTGTATATTGCTATTGATAATATACATAGTAGATTGTGAATCTTTGCATTACATGCCTATTTGAATTACTAGTAAATATAATACTGTTTCTCAATGTTATTCCCATTTACTTTGCTACAGAGTATGGAAGCCCTAATGTTCCATCATTAGTAGTGATTGTTTCTTTCCCATTTTATTCTTGCTGATGCATGTGCTGTGGTATCTTACTGAAGTTTTAGTTGGAGTTGTTTTATGATAATGAAGTTTGACCACATTTTCAGTTGTTAGTCTTTTTTTTTTTTAAAGATTTATTTATTTATTCATACAAGCTGGGGTACAGGCCAGAGGCATGGGGAGGCAAGAGGGTTCACCAGAGACAGAGTGGGGAGCAGAACAGGCAGATTGTCAGAAATACACTGCTGAGGGGAGCAGCGGGCGAGGCAGGAGAGGTCTGCCTGGCCCTGTGGGAATCTCCCCGGCTGGGCGTTGAACTTGCATTGCTGCTGCCGACAGCTCCACAGCACAGCGCTTAACCGCTGTGCTACCAGGGAGGCCTCAATTGTTAGTCTTATATCTGTAACTCTTTTCCCTTTTTCTGTTGTATTGACCATACATTTCCTTGACTCAATAATAGTTTGTTTTTAAAGATCCTGAAAATGAGGGGTTTTTTTTTTTTTAAATTCTGAATATGCATACTGGTTGTAGGTGTTGAATAGTGTATTTTATATAATATTTTTGACAGACACTTTATATAAATATGGTTTGTGTTGTTAATCTCTTACTTTCAAGCTAAGGTATTTTTATGTATTGTTGAAAAAAATCTCTCCCTGTACCAAGCCAGTGATCTCCAGGAACTTTTATGCTTTTCATATTGAAAGTCACAGTTCATCTGATATTGCTTTTTGTATGCTTTGATGTGCATATTTTTTCCTTATAGATATATAGATTCCAGAAATCCCAGGGTTTTCCCTCAAGCTTCTCAGACATTGACACTATAGATCCATTTTATATTATTTCTCCTGCATTAAAATACAGCAGTTATATTTTATAAGTTAGCATTTAGTACCCATTATTATTTAAATGCTCAGGTTTCAGCAAAACTTTTGCTTTCTTTAGGAGAACAGGATTGATAAATAGCTAAAATTCTCCCTGCTCAACCAGATTTTCTTTGGATAAGACTACATATTTTTGCCTATATTAGCAAATCAACACAAGTTCTGTACAAGTTACATTTGACTTAGTAAATCCATGGATGGATATTTAGTTTCTTAATCAAAAACAATTCTTTTTTTTATATTTATTTTTTAATTTCTATTTTTTACATTGTGTATTCCCCTTAGGTAACCCAGCACCAATTCACCCAGCACCATCGTCCCTTGTGCTCTTTTCTTCCCCATTTTGAGCCCTTATCCTTCCCCTCCCTTACTGAGTGTCTCTGTGTTGTTTGGTTCACCTATATTCCTGTTATGAGTAAAATCATTCGATATTTTTCTCTTTCTTTCTGGCTTATTTCGCTGAGCATTATCCCTTCTAGCTCCATCCAGGTTGCTGTGAATTGCATGTGTTTATCATTTTTGAATGCTGAATAGTATTCCATTGTGTATACGTACATCTTCTTGATCCAATCATCTATTTCTGACTTACAAGATAAATGATTTACATTTATCTTTTTCTTTTATCTTTTTTAAAGATATTTAACTTATTATCTTTTATAGGTAATATCTTTTCCCTCAAGAATGATTAAAATCGGGCCTCCCTGGTGGTGCAGCGGTTGAGTGTTTTGACTGTTTTTTTAAAATGTTTCCCCACTTTGACTTTTTTTGATCGAGTAACCAACAGTGGTTCTGATCCCTCTAATTTGAGTCTCTAGTACACATGAAATCTGTGTCCCCACCCCTCCCCCTTAAAGCCCTTTGACCCTTCATTCCTCCCCATATCTTAACTTAAGAAGCCTCACTGCCTTTAGTGTCTACCAGTTTCTGTAAATATTTAGCTTTGTGGAATCATCAGTTATGTATATGTCCAATATTTTTCTAGTCATTCTGACGTGCTGTACTTCACATAATTTCCTTGAACTCACTCCATTTTGCTGTAAATGGCAACATTTCACTTTCCTTTATGGATGAATTGTATTCCATTGTTCAACAGAGAATTTATACATGTCACCTTCCTTAGGCAGGGGGTCATGCCTTTCCCAGGACATGAGAATTTTAGCTTCAGAATTCTCTGTGTGGTCTGACCTGCACTGTGGCTTAGTGTCTCCTTCTCTTCCTCCCCACACTGGTTCTGATTCCAAGGACATTCTCTAATAACCCATACACTCCACTCTACCTGAAAGTCTTTCTTCCAGGAAACTCAACTTTTAATGTGTTTTATTGGAATTAATGTCCAGATCCTTAATTTGATATGCATTTTGTATTCTCAAATTGATCTGTCTGAAAATGAATGTGTGGTTGTGGTGTCTTGCTCTTTTGCTGTCTCATTTCTATTTCTTATCTTTTGTCCTTCATAGCTTTTTGTTCTGATCATAGAAAATCAAGATACCAAGATTTCTTAACCTGAGACTGGTACTTTGAAGAACTTTATATATGTTCTTACAATGGTAAATACCTAATATTTATCTCTGACATTAATAATAAAAATACATGTGATTTACAGAGTTAAATCTTTATTATCTAGATTTACTTTTTATTTAAAAATTTATTGTTTGTTTTTATTGGGTTAACATTAGTTTCCAACACTGTATAGGATTCAGAACTATAGAATCCCACATGTTCAGGTATATGGTGCCACGGTACACCCACACTAAAGTCCCCATAGTCCTCCTCTTTGCTTTTCCCCCTCCTCCTCCTCTTCCTCTGATACCCTAGATTCTACAGTCAGATTTCTAGGATTTGTTATTGGTTTGGTTTTATCAGAACTTTTGTTTTGTTTCTCTATTTTTCACTTAGAAGTGACAAGTACAATACTATCCTGTATTTGTCTTTCTCCTTCTGACTTATTTTATTCAGAAAATCCCCTCCAGTTCCATCCATGTTGTTACAAATGGCAAGAGTTTGTCTTTTTTATGCCTGGATAGTATTCCATCCAGTTTTCTATTTCTGACTGTGTTTTGTTATCCTGCAGTATGAGAAACATCAGTTCCAGTGTTAAGGGATAAGCGAGGCAGTTTAAAAATATCGGTGTGAATGTCATGTTTCTACTGTTGGACTCTGTATTGCTATCTATATCAGAATAATCACAAAATGAGATATTTGCATCCATATTCGGATATATTATGGAGTGGGGTACAGCTTGCAATAACAATATTTCTTTATAGAGCCATTCTTTTCCATTCTCCCAACAACTGTCAAGATATACAAACTTCCAGAGGAAAAGCCTCAAGAGAACAAAGCAATTAGAATATCACCAAGAAATAGTTTGAGAGCAGAAATGCCTTATTTTTTCCAGTAGGCACACTCATTGCAAGACTCCATGCATTATGTATTTATTTATTGTAGCAATAATACTTGATGCAAAATGCCCATCTGCTACAAAGTTCTTGGCAAGTCTTAGTCTGTATCTCAAGTGCAGACTTTAAATGATTTCAGGAAATAAAATAAATTCCATTTAGTTCTGACAGATCAATGTTATGTCTTCAAATAGAAGGAACATATTTTAGAAGTAAATCAGTTTTGAAAATTTATTTAGTTTATGGGCATCTTTTCCCATTAACTTTTCTAAGAGATTACTGCAGACATTAAACCTATTTTTATTACTTATTGGGGTGCAAGTGTCCTGCTTGCAGCAAGCCATCAAAAATTTTTCTTTGTAACCACTGTAAAGTCTAGCGATAGAAGAGGCAAGAAACAGAGGGGAATGTGAGATACAGAGGCCTTTATTAGCAACTCCCAGGCGAGGTTCACAGATCCCAGGCGGGGGTCTGTGTAGTTGCACCCAGCAACCAGGGGGGCGGGATTTTATAAGGGGTGAAGGAATTCCAAGGGTGGGGGCAACTCCATTTGGAGCTGTTGGCCTTGCAGGTGCATTCGGACTGTGGTGCCCCATCTGGGTAGTGGGGACATGAGCTTCTTTCCAAGGTCACCCATCTTCACCGAGATTCTTCACAGCACCCTTATTGTTGGGGAGGGGTGGGTTGAGCCTAACAACCACTAATCCTTACATGTACTTACTAGATTTATCTTAACATTAATAGAATACATTTTGAATAATATTTAATTAATGCACCTAGCAACAACTATTAAGCTCTTTGCTAAGCCCATTTCTTACTCATTGCCTGAAACTTTCACTTATTTTCCTGTTCATTTGCAGGAGATAGTTTACACTGTATTCATAAAGTCAGTACCTCTACTTGCGAACAGATATAGAACAAAATGTTCCCAAATGCAATCTTAAGCCTAATGCCCTTGAACTTCAACGACTCTGCTGTGTTTAATAGGGATTAATTCTTCTCTTTCAGCTGTTTATGGGCTGTTCTAATTCTGCAAATGCATAATTAAAATGAATTTAGAGTCCACTGGATAAAATTTAAAGAAGTGAGATATCAGTCTTATTTTTAAAAATCAATATTTACCCTACCTCAGAATTAACTCCTTTGTAGTGATTTAAATTTATGATAAAGAATTTTATTTTATTTATTTATTTTTTTAAAGATTTATTTTTTGCATACAAGCCAGGGTACAGGTCAGAGGCATGGGGTGGCGAGAGGGTTCACCAGAGACAGAGTGGGGAGCAGAACAGGCAGATCGACTGAAATACACTGCTGAGGGGAGCAGTGGGCGAGGCAGGAGAGGTCTGCTGCGCCATGTGGGATTCTCCCCGGCTGGGCGTGGAACTTGAGTCGCCACTGCTGACAGCTCCACAGCGCAGCGCTTAACTGCTGTGCCATGAGGGAGCCCTAAAGAATTTTACATATTAACTAAACATGTTGATGGATTGTAAAGAGCTCTTTTAAGAGAAAACTAAGAAGCTCATTTTGAAAACCACTGAAATTTAAGCATTAGTTGTGTCTTCTAAGATCTAAGTGATTATTACCTCTGTCTTTTGTTATCTCCATTAAATATCAAGGGTTATTGATGTCAGTGGTTGGTTACTTATCTTACACTATGGACTAACCTTAGGCTAGCAGGACCTTTAGGCCTTCCTCTTCACTTGTCAGTGAGATTAGAGAAAAGACAACATTCTTAATCAAGTAAAATGCAAAAGTAGCAAGTCTGCTGGTTTTCACAGCTTGTGGTGACCTGGTTAAACTGTTGCCCCCAACAGAGCCTGGAGTTTGGGTAATTGGGAACCCAAGTTAAGAACTAAAATCTCCCAAGTTAATTTAAGCGTCCAAGTTCTTAGCATCTCTAGTGCAATAGTTTTCATGAATAAATGCTTCTGTTTGGGAAAGTTTATTCTCCAAATACTGGAATGGTTGCTTTTAACAACTATGTCCAATTTTATTATTGCTTTCTTGGGAAAAGGATTTGTTACTTCAGTGTATCAGAACTTAGAGCCCATAACAGTATTTTAAGCTCCCAAACATCGCGCTTTAAAAATTATAATTAGGGCCTCCTCGGTGGTGCAACAGGTTAAGTGCAGCGCTGTGGAGCTGTCGGCGGCTGTCAGCGGCTGTCGGCGGCTCTGGAGGCGCGAGTTCTATGCCCACTGGGGAGAATCCCACATGGTGAGGCAGACTTCTCCTGCCTTGCCTGATGCTTCCCCCAACAGTGTATTTGGGTCGATCTGCCTGTTCTGCTCTCCACTTTGTCTCTGGTGAACCCTCTCACCACCCCACACCTCTGGCCTGCACCCCAGCTTGTATGCAAAAATAAAAAATAAATAAAAAATTGTAATTAGAGAATGCCCCCAAAACATGGTGGCGAACAGACGCTAGGATTAGGCTCTCCCACAAAATACAGATTTATGGACAGAAAAATCACTAATTTTGAGAGCCGATCTCAGGATAACTGAATGCCCTACACAATACAATCATCCCTGTGGGTGCTTTAGACTTAAAGATAAACCGAAAAGTCGGAGTAAAAAGAAGAGAAAAGACACCGAACCCCACACGGAGGAACAAAAGAAAGGAGAGGCGGAAAAACCAGCTTTATGGAGCACCACTGAATACAAGGTTAGAAACCATGGTGGGGTAGGAGGGCTCTGGCCAACTAACGGGAGCGCGACCCCCACTCCCCCACCCCCTCTCTTCCCTGCATGGCAGCTCTGAAGTGCAGGAAAGCTCGAGGGTCACTGCTTCCCATCCCCCACCTGGGGCTAGGTAACCACTTAGTGGGGAAGACAAACTGCCAGCACCCCATGGGGTCCTAATCCCTCACTGGTTGCTAGGTGATATATTGGCCTGAGAAACTGGTCTAGCTGGAAAAACTGCAGAGACCACCTTAAACAATCTCCTCCCTACTCTGTAACCTGACACCAAGAGCTGATGTTAGAGAACTCTACTTTTCTCTAACCTGACTGGAGGTAACCTGACCCGGGATACAGGGTCCTGCTGGAACTGTCTCCAACCACACCTTCCTCCACAAAGTGTCTGCATCTTGGCACACAGGAGGGCTACAGAAAGGAAAATAGAGCTCCCCCCAACCCCCTGTTGTGGCCCCACACCCAACTTCTAGGAGGTTGCACAATGGCCCCTCAGAACCTAGGTGGACACCAACAGCTGCCCACAACCTCCACCCCTGCACCCCCTTGTGGAGAAGTGGGACCCAAGAAGCAGAAAAGAAACTTAAGATCAGGAACTCTCGACCCCTCCCCACCAGACATAACCACAGGGGCAGGGATAACCCCCAGGCAAACACTGAGGGGAAGAAGAAAAATAAAAAGGGGGGCGGAGAGAAAAAGAACAGAAAGACTACTAGCAACTATAAAATGACTGCAGCGACAATAGGACAACAGCAACATCTGACACTGGAAAGGGGGGTTGAACCCTAGCAAGGGGCCTACCCGGAAACTCCAAAACCTAAAAGCAAAAGGACTATAAAACTCTCCCCAAGCTTACATCTACCCAAGACCTTTCTAATTTTTTTTTCTACTTTAATTTTTTTATTATTTATATATATATACACACTATATATATATAGTGTGTATATATAGTATATAGCATGTATACAGTATATATAGTATATATAGCATATATAGCATATATACTATATATACTACATATACTATATATACTATATATACACTATAAATATAGTATATAGTATATAGTATATATATAGTGTGTGTATATATATAGTATATAGTATATATATAGTGTATG
>PVIJ01016525.1:0-32410 GCA_004024925.1 Scalopus aquaticus | reverse complement strand
GACCACCCCTGCCCTCTCCTGCACCACCCCCCTCCCCCGACCCTGCCTGCCCCGTGCACCCCTCTGCTGGCCTCCCCCCTCTCTGAATGGCCCCTGCACCCTCCAGAGGGGCCTTCACGACCCCTCCCCCCACCCGCCTGTGGCTGGAATCCTGTCGCCAGGCCCTCAGCTGACAGTGGACAGACAATGGCATTTCCCAGCAGCCTGGGTATCAGGAGCCGCCTTATCCAGCCGTGTTTTTCTATTAGTCTGACACCCCATTGTCCGCCGCTTATCACTGAAATGTTGATGTCATGCCTGGCTCGGAAGTGGTTTCTGCATCTGGACGCTTCGCTTTAATTGGGGGAGGGGGAGGGGTGGCGGAGCCCATTTATCAGAATTCTCACGAGAATTCACCCCTTCCTCCTGCCAGAGGGCCTCCCAGGGCGCCGAGGTGGGGTGGGGTGGGGTCCGGCCACCGCGCTGGCCTTTCTGTCCGTCCCGGCCTCCGCCCTGCTGGCCTCCCTTGGGGCTGAAATTCTGAGGCGGGAGGAGCCCAGGGCCCCTCTTGTCTCGTGGCACTTTGGACCTCGGGTTCAGGTGGGGGGCTCTGCGGGGTAGGGCCACCCCGTCCCTTCCTCTGAGCCTCCTGCAACCCGAGGAGGCCCCCAGCACCAGTAGCATGTGTGGAATTAAACCGAGGGGCCCGCTGAGGGCACACGGAAACCCCCACTGTGCGCCTCCTCAGGAGCACCCTCCTTCCCCCTTGTGCCCGGCCCCCCGGCGTGCTGAGCCAGCTGCTGGAGAGCCCGGGAGAAAGAGAGGGGGGCTGGGGGTGTTGGGGTGCCAGGGAACGACAGGGGTGACTTGGGCTGACTGCAGAGACAGGGTGCTGGGGAGTGGTGGGGGGATGACTGGAGGTTGATGGGGCCCTGTCGCTTGGGCAAATCACTCAGCCTGTCCAACACGGCCTCCTCCCTCCTCCGCGAAGGGGGCGCCCCAGGCGGCTGTTGGCCGTGGTGGGGGCGGCGGCGAGTGGGGCTCTGTGGTCACGCGTTGGGCGTTGGGCAGAAGCCTGGAGAGGGATGGAGGCCGGGGGAGCAGGGCTCCCGCCCTTGGGCGGCCCGAGGGGAGCTGGGCAGGAGGCGGCTGCCGCGAGGCCGGGCGGCCTGTGGCTGGAGCCATCGCCGAGCGACCGCCGGCGCCGGGGCTGTCCCCGCACACGGCTGAGAGGCTGGGGCGGGCCCCTGGTGCTCCGCAGACCCCTGGGGCACACTCGGGAGGGTCACTGCCCCAGGCTCCCCACTCAGGCTCACAGAGCACAGGACACACCTGAGCTTCCCGTGACATCAGGTGACAGATAAAGCACCGGCTGTCTCCTGCACATTCCCGCAACCTTAGCAAACAGGCTGGTCACCTGCAGGGTCCCGTGGCACTGCGGGGTCCCCACCCCGGGCGCTGCCTTCCTTGGGGCTCTCGGCCTGGAGACTGGGACTCAGGTGGCCGGAAGTCCAGGACAGGGGCACTTCCGGGTCTTATTCCAGACCACATGGGGTCCGCCTTCTCCGTCTGGCAGGGCTCAGCTTCTGAGGGCTGAGACTGAGAACAAGAGCCGGGGGGTGCCTTGCGTGGGGGGCGGCCTTCAGGGGCAGCTGCGAACACAGCGAGGTCTCCCGCCTGGAGCCTGAGGCCTGGGGCCTCAAGCTGCCCTTCAGGGATCGGGCGAAGCGGCCCAGCCACCCTCTGCCCGGCCCATGTAGGGGCACGTGCTTCTGGGTGACGCGTCGTGTGAATGAGGGCCTCCCCGGCGGCTGAGAGTGGGGGCGCTGCTGACGTCCCGGGGGGCACGGCGCGGCGGCGAGAGGAGGGGACAGACACGGGTCAGCCCACACCTGCCAGCCCCTGACTCTGCTGCTCTTTGCTCTTGCAGGGGAGAGGTCCTCTCCTTCTCTTTCCACGCCGGGCCCCAGCTCCTCGGCTCCTCTGGGCCAGGGCGGCGCTTCCGGGGCCCCTTTGCCCACCGCGTGCTTCTCCCCTTCGGCTACGACATCCTGGCTGGCGATTTTCGGGAAGTTAGACCGTCCGGCTGGATTTCTTGGGAAATTCTCACCTGCAGAGCAGTGCGTGTTCCCTGCACAGAAAAACAATTCGGTTTGGACAGTTGTGTGCCCCGGGCGTGGAGATGGTGTTAGCACACGGTGCCCAGTGCGCCGTCAGCCGTCCCCTGCCCCTTTCTCTGTCCCACCTTCGCCTTTCACCTGCGCCCCGGTGCTCTGCAGGGCGCCAGAGTCAGCCTCCCCGCCCAGGCGACCGGCCGTAAGCCCCTGCTGGGCTTCGTAAAGTCTGTTTCTGTCTCCTCCACTGGGGCTGGGTCCTTGGGCAGGGCTCTTGCGCCCCGTCCCCCAGGGCTCAGCCCCGCCGGCACAGTGCCCGGTGAGTATGGGCCGCGTGGGTGAACGTGGGTGCCAGCTGCCAGTGGGTGCTCGCGGACACCCCGCGTGTCTGGGGAGAACTCCGAGCCCTGAGTTCTAAGGCAGTGGGGAGGAGGGGGAGCCGGGGGGCGGGGAGCAGGAGCGGGAGCGCTTGAGTTCCGGCAGGGGGGCCTGGGCAGCGGGCAAGGTAGCACCTTGCCTTCTCAGCCCCTGGGCGGAGACCCGGAGGGGTGGTGGACACCGGGAACGAACAGCCCTGAGGGCCAGAGGAGAACATGCTTTCCAGGGTGCTCCAGGGGCCCCCCCTGCCTGGGGCCCGGTGACCCCGGACTTCCTCAACCTGGTCCTGTGAGGGCCACACACTGTGGCGACCGACTGGGGAGGCCCAGCCGGTCACTCGGCATCTGGGCGGACAGCGGCCGCGGGCAGCCCGGGAGGGGTGCGGAGTGGGGTGGGGGCCTCGCTAGCAGGGCCTGTTCACACCAGAGACGGGGCGCCTGTGACCCCAGAGCCTCGGGCGGCCTGACCGTGGGGGGCGTCTGCGGCCTCGGGGAAGGACAGAGGGGCCCAGGCCCACCCCAGTGGTGGGGGTGGCGGGGAGCGGGGTTCCCGAGGATGACTGCCGGAGTCCGGTCACGCAGCCTGCGCGTCCCAACTCCCCTTCACCCCAGGAAGGAGGAAGCCGGCGTCTAAGCCCTCGAGGCCGGAGACGGGGCGGCGCGGGGGTGAGGGGCGCTGGACACAGCCGCTGCCCGGGCTCCCGGACACAGCCGCTGGGCCTCTGCTCGGTGGTCTCGGCGAGGCCTTTGCTCTCGCGCTTCCTCCCGGCTTCCTCCCTGCCTTCCTCACCCCTCGGCCGCTCCTCCCTGGCTCCAGGGGTCTGCGCCTGTGGCCGGCCACCCCTTTATCTCGTCTCCCCGTTTCCACTGCTATCAGGCATTATCTGGGCCATCCCGCCGGGCGGGGCGGGCAGGAAGCCGGCCTGGGACACTCTCCTCTCCATCCTCTTCCTTCTCCGAGACAAAAGCCCAAACAGCCTGTCCGCAGCTCCGCCGTGCCGGTGGCGGGTCCGGGGCTCGCTCCCCACTCCCATTGCTCACAGCCGCCTCCACCTCGGCGTCCCAGAGCCCGAGGCCCGGCTGTCCTCCGCGCGCCGCCACTCCCTCTTATCCTTCCTGAGCTCAGCCGGGCCTGACCGCTCGGCCGTCTGGCTGTCTGCGGCGGGCCGGGCTGACGGAGCTCTGGCCTTCCTCATTAGCGGGGCCGCCACGGCTCTGATTACACCACAGGGAGGGGTTGTTTTGGTCAAAGAGCATCACGCCTTCATTTATCCTGTCGCCGTCCACGGCGTTACCCTGCGTGTCCCCCGCCGCGCTGGAGCCGGGCGGGGTGACCTCCGGCCTCCCGGTGTGCATTCTGTGGGGAGGGGGCGAGCCCGCGGCTGATGCGCGGGGGAGAGTGTCACGTGCCGTGGAGGGGGCCGCGCCAGGCCCGCTGGGGGCTCAGGGAGGGAGACACTGTGGACTGGGAGAGTGGGTGCTGGTCAGCGCTGGCCGGGCTTCAGGCCAACCCTGTGGGCGGATGGGTTATCACCGCTGGCCACAGAGGGACAGAGTCTTCGAGCTGCTGGGTAGTGCCCGCCGAGCCGCACCCGGACTCACAGCGAGAGCCCCATCTCCCCGAAGGCCCCGCTCAGCGCCACCGTCCTGCCAGCCCCACCATCTGCTGGTGCCCAGCCAGGGTGCTGTGGAGAGAGACGCTGGGGCAGCCTCTGGCCCGAGGCGTCATCCTGGCGTCTGTTTTGCTTATGTCAAGTGGTGATGAGAGAATCCGGTGTCTTCCGGGCTTGTCAAGGGTTTAAGGGTGCAGAAGCAGCCCGGTGGGCACAGCGGGGCACCCCTGTAGTGTCTGAGGACCCCAGGAGCCTTCTCCAGGGAGGCATTTTGCAGGAGGGTTGCAGGAGGCAGACTGTAGGGCTGAGGGGAGCTGTGCATGGATTTTCAGGGGGCAGCTGCCTGTGCACCCGTGTGGTGGTTGAGGGGACTGGGGCTGGGGACACCACCGTTTTCCTCTCAAGGTTAGTCTGCCTCCCCCAGGCTAAACAACCTGCTAATTTCAAAGTCATCAGGCCCTTGAAAAGCCCGAGTCTCTTCTCTTGTTGAGTCTCTTCTCTCGTTGATTATTGAACATCATTTTGTTTAAATTGTGGTAAACTAACTAGGAGGAAAGTGACCGATTTAGCCAGTCACAGACGCCCGGCTGGGCACTAAGCACAGGTACAAAGCTCAGCCATCACCAGCAGCCCCTGCAGAGCTTCTCATCATCCCAGATGGAGTGTGAGACCTCAAACCGAGCACCCCCCCACAGCCCCTGCCCACCTTCCGCTTCCCCGAGGCAGCTCCGGGGCCTGCATGGAAGGGAGCCCTTGGGAGCGGCTTCTGGCGCTCGGCGCTGCGTCCTCAGAGCTGACCCTTGCGGAGCAGGTGTCAGAGTCCTCTTTAAGGCTGAATAACGTTCCCCAGTGCGGACCGAATTTTGTTTTCTATTCACCGCCTCTGATCATATTGCTGCAGTGGACACGGGCACACAAATATCTGTTAAAGTTTCTGCTTTCCAAGTCTCTGTGTAGATGCCCCAAAGAGGACTAGCTGGCAAAACGGCAAGTTGTTTTTTGAGGCAACATTACAGGCCGTCAATTCCAAGATGCCATTTTCCCGGGCGGCCACTGCCCACCGCGCAGGCGCCGCCCCCCTCACCGCCCCGCCCCATCACGCGGTCATTTTAGCTTTCATTTTTCGGAGCGATCATCACAGTTTCCCACGCGGCGGCATCGTTTTGTGTTGCCTCCGCGATGCAAAGGGGTTCGATTTCTCCGCATCCTTGACAACCGCCTCTGCAAACAGCTGATTCTTTGGTGGGGAGCGAAGGTCTTTTTACCAGAGTTCAAACCCTCTGTCTTCACTGCTGGCCGCCCGAATCACCTGGCCTAGCCCTGCCGCCTCCTCCCCCAGGCGGCGGGTGGAGTGGCCGGCACTGGCGGCTCCGGGCTGCCGCTGTCCCTGCCCGCCCTGCGCACGCCCACCGGGATGGCCAGTCTGGCTGCGGGCCGGGAGGCGCCGCCTGCCCGAGTGGGCGCAGACGCCGAGGGAGGGTGAGTTATGGGGGGCAAAGCTGGCTCCCCGGGGACTTAAATCATCCCTGACTCAGCCCAGCGCCCTCTGCCCCCCGGGGAGCATCGCTCATGCCGGCACCCGCGGGACCAGGCTCTGCGTCAGCGCGAGGGGGACTCCCTTCCCCGGCGCAGACGCTCGTAAATCACCCCTGCCGGAGCTCCGCTCTCCGCCTGGACATGGAACAGCTGGCGCGGGTCTCCCGAGGGCTCAGCGCTTTGTTCCTGAGGGCTGCGGGGTGCCTCTGAGGGTGGGGGTCCGTCCGGGTGGAGGTCTGGGCGGCGCTCCCCCCAGGTCCCGCCAGCGTTCCTCTGCTGGGCAGCGAGCCGGCGGGTCCAGTGCCCCAGCACCTGCTCGGCGCCGAGAGTCCAGCAGCCCCTGTCTGGGGTGGCCGCCCAGCCGCCTGGCCAGCTCCTGGCCTTGCCTGGGCTGCGTGTTCTTGGGCCGATGTTACCACGTTCTGCCTGGAATGATGTGATTTTCTCTGTTCCCCGACTTTTCGTCTGTGCGTTGGGAGACTTTGGGTGGTCCCTGTCCCCCCTTCCAGCCCGAGCGGCTGCTGTGGCTGCCATCCTTGGTCGAGTCAGCAGGTGCCGAGGAACGGTGGGCTGGGGCACCCTCGGACGGGGTCATCATGCCGGCGAAGAACCGCGAGGGAGTTGCATGTCTCTTACGGGGGCGCAGGGGACTCCCGGGCAGGGGACGTCCGAGCGTGGTGTGGGGGCCTTGAGCCCCGGACAGCAGGTGCAGCTTCGTGTCACGTTGACGCCACAGAACAACGCCGCCCCTGCACCCCTCATGGCCGGCAGGGTCGGCTGGCTGGGCAGGCACGGGGCTGCAGGCTGAGCCCACCGCAAATCCTGGATGGGCGAACGGCGGGCCCCACATTTCTATGGGGCTGAAGTAGCACAAATCCACACCCACCGTCTCCTGAGCGGGACCCCCAGCATCTGGGAACGTGAGCGGGGGGAGAAGGCAGCCGCGGGTTGGGAAGCTGGGGGTGCTCGCCCAGGGAGCCCCTAACCAGCGGGCAACCTGGCAAACAGCGGGCCAGAGGTGGTGATCTTGGCCCGGCTTCCTGTCATGAGGTCCAGTCACCCCACACCTACCCGGTCACTGAACCCCACCCCTGATGCAGTGGACACTGGACCCTCCTGGGGGTCGTAGAGACTCTTGGGGGTTCTAAACAGACCCCGGGGTCTAGAGCTGTCGCCACCACTTCCGCTCGGGGTCGGGGGCGCTTGAGCCGTAGGCGTCCGGGAGGATTTCCACGCACAGGGAGTGAGAGCCAGGCCCCCCAAGACAGCGAGCAGCTTCCAGAACCTCGTGTCTTGGGACCCCGAGGGGCCCAAGAGCCCACATTCCACTTTTTCTTAACCTGGTCTGAACTGGGTGCAAAGTGCACCTTGGTCTGGTGCACCCCAGGGGCGCTGGCCTGGTTGGGGTGTCCAAGGAGCCTGTTTGGATGGAGTGTACCCCTCGCCAAGGCAGAGCCAGGGGCCGACTTGTGGAGCAGGCCAGCCAGACCAGGGGCAGGTCTAGGCCGATGGGTGGGAGGCCTGGAACGTGCCTGCCCAGCGTTTGCTGCAGACGCCACTCCGCTGGGGAAGCGTGTGCAGAGCAGTGCCCTCTGTCCCCCACAACCGAAGGGCTGGAGGCCCCCTGATTGCACAAGGCCCCGTAAATCACTGCCTTCCCTTGAGACCTGGATATGAACGTCCCGGGGGTCCGTAGCAGAAAGTCCAGGCGGCCAGCGCCCCTCAGCAAAGCCGCCTGCGGAACTCTCCAAGGTCCTGCCCGAGCTCTGGCCTGGGCTCTGGGCAATCACTTCACCCCACCTTTCTGCCTGTGTCTGTGGCCTTCTGGTCTTTCCTGCCTTTGAACTCCCCACACCTTGCCAGCCTCAGTCCCAACGCCAGTGCCTCCTTTACCGCCGACCCGAGCTTCCTGGGCCCCTGTCCAGGGCCTGGAGTCCTGACCTCCAAGCCGGTCCAGGGCCGGCTTCACTGCCACGTACCTGCTGAGCGCCAGCCGACCCGGCTGCCCCACACTGTGTGCCACTCTGTCCCCATGTCCTCCCGCGCCGCCTGGCTTCTTGGGCGTTATTCCTGGGCTCCCGGCGACGTTCTACTCCCGGGGTGTCGATTCTGTCCGTTCTTTTCCTTGGTCCCATCACCAGGCATTGATGAAGTTTCCTGGGGTGAGAGCAGAGCAGATTCTCCTTCAATTGGGTCTGAGTCTCCGGGGCGCTCGGGCCTGTCCCATCGGGTGGCCAGACCCCCCCCACGCATCTCCGTGCTCTCCGTGGACAGCTGCAGCCCAAGCGGGCTGAAAATGAGAGCTCGGGCCGCCCAGCCTGTTCAGAGACTCATCAGCCACATTCATGGATGTAGACACAGCGGGGGAGGGAAGTGGGCCGCTGGGTTCTGACGGTGCCCCACAGACACGCCGGCCAGGGTGTCCTCTTACTGTTCCTGGGGTGACCAGCAATGCGTGGTCATCTGGCCCCAGGGGGACGCAGTCACCCACCACCCTGTCTGCAAAATCAGAAACACTTTCTAGTGGCAGCGTGGGCTATAAAAATGAAAAGGAATCCAGTTTCTGGTGAGCGAATGGTCCTGCACCACAGCCCCACGTTCAGGCCGTGGCAAGGCCTCGCTCTCTTCCCGGCACGGAGCGGGGCCGGGTGCAGGGACATTGAGCCCCCAGTGTCTGAAGACCCGCTGAGGGTGCGGGGGCTGCGACTCAGCCGGGCTCCGGCTTCCTGGGGGAGGGGCTGGGGAGGGTCGAGATCAGGGAAGTTTCCACTCGTCTGCTAGTTTGAATCTTTTCTTCAGTTACTAAACAAGCCCTTATATTTAAAGTTAAAAAATGAGAATAAAGCCCCGCTGTGGGTTGTGATTGCTGTGGCCTCGTAGCGCCCTCGGGAGGGGCTGGGTGTGGGTGGGAGCGGGTGGGTTGGGGCGCTGGGTGTGGCCGGGAGGCGGGGCTTGCCGCGGCCAACTTGCAGGCTCAGGAATGTTGCTTCGGCCGCAGATTCTTCTCTGGCCCGCGTCATCCCCACAGGGCCTCCGTGGGGTCCTGTAGTGGACGGTCGGGAACCGGGTGTTCCAGACGGAGGCGCCCGCCAAGCCAGAGGACTCGCCAGCTAGCACCCCCAGCCCAGCCCCACCCCAGCCCACCCCACCTCTGAGGCCACCCAGCGGTTCCAAGGGGGGTGTCTCATCCCCGCTGCTGGGGACAGCCTGGGAGAAGTGGGGGCCCCGGGCGGCCCCCACCCCCCATCAGTCCTTGGGGTCACAGGGGAGCCCTCTTTTGCAGGGACAGGACCCAGGGCTCAGAGGCTCTGAAGACCCTGGATATCTTGGGGTGGAGAAGGGCTTTGGGGGAGGAAGAAGACTGCTGCCACAGGGGGGGATTCTAAAAGGGCACATGGAACGTAAACGAGGTGTCATTTTTCCGCACAAAGGATAAAAGAACTGAGACCGGACCGAGCAGGCCCCTGAGGCCCCTCAAGAACAGCACCGTTACTGATGCGTGCCATTGACAAGCCGCTCGGCTCGGGCTGGAAGACACCCCGTTTTCCTCAAGTCCCCCCCACTTTATGTGCATTCGTACTTCTCTCGGCTGTCTTGGGAGTCAGAGAACCAGAGCCCGAGGGCTTTCGGGAGACTGGTCAGCGACACAAAGTGGGGCCCCGGGGCAGTAAAAGGACGCCCTGAATAAGTAGGGAACCCCAAAAAGAGCCGGCTCCTTCCTGCAACCGAACCTGCCCACCTGGGTGTTAGTAAAGGGGGGCAGGGGCCCTGTGGGGCCTGCAGCTTTTCCGCACGCTAGACCTGAAACAACGTCTACGAGAAAATGATCAGGCCCGCGGGTTTCACTGCTGCCCGGGGCGACGACGCTGACGGGGTGGCGGGGCGAGTAGAACCCCCAGTTTGGGGGACTTCTGATGCGTCTGCTTGAACCGGAGGGTGGGAGCCCAGCCCTGACCCTCGCCCACGTCACAGTGGACCTCGGCCTCTGCTTTGTGGGGTCACTTCCTTCTCACGGTGGCAGAGCACGGTGGCCGGGCAGGCTGCCCCTCTGTGAGCCGGGCGAGTCCCCAGCTTGCGAGACCCGGTCTCCGTGCACCCAGGGTCTTCCAAAGCCCCCGCCCCCGCTTCCCGCCCCGCCCGTGTGCTTTGCGGCCTTCTCCATCCTTTCAAGAGGTCCTCAGACATCACCCCCTCCGGGGAGTATTCCTTGATATTCCCAGGGGTGAACCAGCCCCGACTCCGTGCTTCTCCTGGACCAGGACCAGCGGGTCCTCTCCTGGAAGCCTCGGTGCCCGTGTGGAAGTGAGCCCCGGGGTGGACCCAGCACCCCACAAACGAGGCCGGGCAATCCGCCTGGGACTGCAGGGAGCGGGTGTGAGCGCACAGGAGCGTGCCTGGCTGCCGGCACAAAGCGCCACCGCTGGACGTGGACGTCTGTCCTCCCCGGCCTGGAGCTAGACGCCCGTGTCTGGGTGCCGGCGGGGTCGGGGTCCCCAGGGGCTTCTCTGCTGGCTGGCGGGCACCCCCTCCCCTCCCCGGCCCTTCCCCTGCTGTCTGTGTTCTGCTCTCCTTTGGTGAAAAGACGCCCTCCCTATGGGCCAGGCCACCCCCAGTCCTCACGTTAGGGTGACCCCTCTGCAAATGCCCTGTCTCCACATAGTCACCCCTGAGGGCCGGGGGGCCCATCGGGTTAGGGGTGGGGCGCAATTCAGCTCATGACGAAGCAGTGCTGGTTGTGGGGTGAGGTGGCGGGGAAGGGCCCAGGGAGATGGGGCTCGAGGCCCAGGGCCAGGAGGCGAGAGGGGTTTGAGGTCAGCAGCAGTCGGGGTCCTCACACGGAGGCGCTTGGAAGAGGCTGCTCTCATCGCCCAGCAGCCGCGCCAGCCAGAGACAGCCGGGCCTGCCCCCGCAGCCCAGCCTTGACCTGCCGCACGCCCGCGCCTCCCGCGCCTCTTCTCTCCGCTACTCCCCTGGTCGGGCCCACACAGCCGGCAGCGTCTTCAAGGCCTCGGGCTCCAGGGCCGGGGGGGCCGGACGGAATTCACTCAACTCGCACTGGCGGCACCTCAAGGGCACGGGGCGTCTCAAGCAGCTGCGGCTGCCCAGGGAGAGCCGGGAAGCTCCAAGGAGAAAGCCCCTCTGGGGAAGAGGGCGCGAGCCCCCCCACCGCATCTAGGCCCCCGCTAGGCGCAAGGACATTTGCAGGGCCAGGACCAGCTGGCACCGCTCTCCTCCGCCGGGCGGGCTGCAGCGGCCTTGCCACTTGGGCTAAGGGCCCCTTGGCCAGCTGGAGGCCACTGCCCCGAAGCGCCCACCGGCCGGGCCGTAGCAGTTGTCCCTCCAGCTGTGCAGTGAAGGGCGACGAACACTCGCTGGCCCCCACGCCCACCTCGCAGAGGGAGACACAGGCTCAGCCGGGCGGGAAGGCTGGCCAGCCGTTCAGCGGGCGGGCGGTGCTGCTTACGCCGGGAGCCAGCCCGCCTGCCTCGGAGACGCCCTGTGCCTGCTGGGGCCCCGGCCCCCCACAGCCCGACTCTTCACTCCTGAGGTGCAGCTGATGCTGGGGGGTTATGTGCGGGTCCAAGTGGGTGGCGTGGCCCCCACAGCTGACCTCAGCTCTTGGGCACTTTTCCCTCCACCACTCAGCACCCTGAGCGGTGGGACCGGCAGGTTTGGGGCCACCCTCCCTCCATCTGCTGCAGGCCTCGTGGAGACGCGCGGGGAGCGGGTGGAGTGAGTGGGGGGCACCAGCCCCTGTCCCAGCCAGGTGTCTCTCGAGCGCCCCCACCCCTGCACTCCGGCCGGCCTGTCCACCAGGAGGCTCGAGGCTGCAGAGGGGGAGGGTCCGGGCACGGAGCGGACAGGCCCAGGCGCAGGTGCTGGTTAGTTCACTCTCGGACCCCGCGGGAGGCGGCGGGACCCCAACGCGAGGGCTGCTGGGGGCGGAGCGGAGCAGGGGCACCAAGCGGCGCCGCATCTCAGGTGAGCTCCCTCGGTGGGCTGAGCCCGCCCGCGCTGGGGTGCCCGAAAGCGCTCCGTGCTCCGCGCGGCTCTCCTCCCGCCTTTCCGGGCAGAGCCGGCACGTCCCGCCCCTCACGTCTCCTTCCCTGCACTGCCGCATGGGGGCTGCCAAAGCCGTGGTCTCGGCCCGCGACAGGGTCCAACACACGCTGGGTCAACAGCCGGCTGCGGTGGCCCCTGTGGGGCGCCTGGTGTCCAGCAGCGCCCCGGGCTTGGGCAGTCTCTCTCCATGGCGTTTGCGCAGGGACGCGCACACCCCGCGGCTGGGGCGCCTGGGGGAGCACGTCCCCATCACCGGTGTCTCGGGGCACTCAGCAGTCTGTGCCGGAGGGCCTGGCTGGGCTCAGCGGGGGGCATTTGGCCACCCTGACCAGCCCTGGGCGCTGGACGTGAACGAGGAGCGTGAAGTCCAGCATTTCCCCTCCGGATGGGGGTGGTCTGAGGCCCCGTTCCCTGAACTCTTGGGACAGGCGGCCCCCCCTGCTTGGGCCTCAGCCGCCTCCTCTGTCCATGCGGGAGTCGGGCTGGCCGGTGGCCGAATTCCTCTTTGGCTCCATCATTCCGGGATCCGGTGACTGGGGTCTTGGCTGAGATGAACTTCCCCCACGTGCTTTTCGAAGAAAGTTGGCCGTGGCGAGGACAGGAAGGACACGGCTCCTGCCCGGCTCCTGCCTCCGGACTCCCGGGAGCTTCCGCGACGCAGCAGGTGGGGCCAGATGGTCCTGGGGCGCCCTTCCAGCCTGCACGTCCAGCCGCGGGGAGCCCCCGCCTGCCTCGCGGGATCGGGTCCAGCCCCGCAGAAGCAGAGTGTCCGCTGTACCTGTGAAACGGCGGTCCGGGATGCTCGTACGCAGGAGCCCTGGACCTTGACCAGGGAGGGGCCTGTGAACAGGCCTCGGGCATCTCCCCAGAGGACCAGAGCGGCGAGAATGAAGCATCTTCTGACGGAGCATGGACACTTGCTGAGCTCCAACCGCCAGCACCGTGCAGCTCTCAGAACGTGAGAAGGAAGAAGACAGGAATCTTATCTGGGAGACAGACACGTTGCTTGTTTTCAAGAATTTTTTGAAACACTTTCAATCTCCAACTTGAAGATGAGCCCAGGAGAGCGGAACTTCCCACTCCCTGCTGGCCGAGGTGCTCCCCAGACAGGCCCCCATCACATATCCGTGAACTTAGTGAAACAGTCACAGTACGACAGAGTCAGAATGAAGGTGCTGGGAGAATGGTGACTGGGTTTTGAAGGATGAATAGGAGTTTTTCCCCTTCAGACTTCAGGACAACTTTCTGCAGACGATACTTGTGAACCCTGTAGATGAGTTGAAAGGGGGTGAAGTTGTAAGACATAGAGAAGCTAGAGTAACTGTCTTGAGATGACCCCAGTGAAGAAGGGGCTGGACGGACCCAGAGCTGAGCCTGGCCCAGCAGCACGCCATTTCCTTATTCCTCTGCTCTCAGCGGAACAGGCCACGACAGATATGAGTGCGAACTCAGGGGCGTCAGGGAGCTGGGCCCAGAGCTCCTGCAGGCTGGGCTGGGCCGGGCCGGACCCCGGGGCCCTGGGGCAGGCTGGCCTTTCTCCATGGCCTACAGCCTGGTCACTGTAACCGGGAGTCAGTGCATGGGACAGCCCTCCAGAAACAGCCTCCTGGAGACATTCCAGGCCCCAAGGCCAAAGCGTCAAAATAAGCTTCAAGGCTTTATTCGCTAGAAGATATTGGCGCCCGAGACGTTTCTGCCTGGCGCTCTCGGGCCGTGCTGCGCCCCCCCCGCCCCGTCCTCCTCCCAGCGCCGGGGCTCAGGAACACCCAGAAATCGCAAGAGAAGCTGCAGAGCTCCTGACCTTGAAAGGCCCCACGCAGGCTTGGGTGTGGGGGGGCTGGTTATTCCAGAAGGGAATCACAGCCCAAGGTCCCCAGCCCCATTTCACAGGAGGGGAGGGCCCCAAAGTGGGGGTGGAAGGAAGAGGGGTGGGGAGGAGGGGAGATAAGCCGAGGTAATTTGTCTTTTTAATTGGCTCAAGCACTGTGAGCAGGGGAGGACCAGGCCTTATCCTTCTGGGGGCTGGGGCCGCCCAAGCTCCAGGCAGCCGGCTGGGCGTGGGCTCGGGGCCCCGGGGTGCCCTTCAGCTGCAAAGTCCCTCTGGAGGACAGGCTGGGGACCGGAGGGGGCAGGGAGGCAGGGGAGGCTCCTGCTTCTCCGGCATTTCAGAAATTTTGGGCAGGCCGGTGCTGAGGAATCTGTGGCCCCACAGCCCTGCGGACCTGCCTGCTTGAGGTCTGTAGGGGAAGCTCGAGCTGCTCTGGAACTTTCCTTCAGCCACAGTCTACTGGCCGTCCTGTGTGCCCAGGGGGCAGCGTGCCCCAGACTGGCCAGCAGGTTAGGTCCGCGCGGCCTGCTGCGTTTACATCCCCCTTGGCTCAGAAACGGGACAGGCACGGCGGGACAGCAGTTGGGGGCGTAAGCCAGGACACCCGGGTCTCAGAGTGCATCCCCGGGCAGCCCCCACATGTCCACCGCCTGCGGAGCTGCACAGCTGGGTGCCCAGGAGGCGCGGGGTGCCCAGGTGGTCCCCGGCTCCTCGGGGACAGACAGCCCTGCCCTGTCCCCACTGGCTCAGGGCCCGCGGCAGCTGCGGCGCAGGAGGGAAAGGCGTCTCGGGGTGTGAGCGGCGCCAAGAGGGGCAGCAGGGGCGGGAGATGGGGCCAGGCCCCCTCTGGCACTCGACGGAGATGCCCTCACCTCTGCCGCCTGCTCCCACCGCTGCCCCTGCCGGCGACCCCTTTGTAACCGGCAAATGCGTGGAACGTGCACACTGAGCGAGCCCACACACCGCGGCCTTCCCGCCACCATCTTCGGAACTTTCTCAGTTCCCCAAACTGGACCTTTGTCCCGGTGAAACGCCAGTCCCGCCCCCCACCCCAGCCCCCAGGCGCGCCTGGAACACAGCCCTGTCCGTGGGGAGTGTGCCTCAGCTGCACGTCTTCAGCCTGCCCTGTGGCTCAGGGGCCAGCTGGCCTCCTGCCTGGCCGGAGCTCCAGTCCGTCTACGGCTCGGCCACCTTCTGCCTGTCCGCCCGACCGCCCACCCATCCACGACCCCGGGGTTGCTACTGAATCTACCTGCCTTTGAAGGCCCAGTTCAAAAGTCACCTCTTCCAGGAAGCAGGTTACAACCAGGGACAGAGGGCGACGCGGCCCAGGGGCTTGAGGGAGGGGGCCGGGGCCTGCGTGGGCCCCAGAGCCGGTGCTGAGCCGAGTTTGGGAACATATTCCTGGCACTGGGATTTTACATCCCCTCTGCAGGATGGAAGCGCCTGGGTGGGGCAGGCATCTTGCCCCCCCCCCCCCCAGCCCGGCTCAGCTCTCCTGGGACCCTGAGGGAGAGAGCATGGCTGGGTTGACCCCCCCCCCCGCCGACCCCCCGATGAGGCAGCAGGCCGGGGGTGTGGAATGAGGCCCCAATGTAGGAAAGAAGGCGAACAAAGCTGGTGAGGAAAGAAGACAGGCAGGGAGGGAGGCTAAAGGCATCTGGGAGGATGAGGCCCTCACTGGGAGTTTGGAGAGCAGGCCCCTGGCCGCGCAAGCACCTCGGTCTGCTTTCAAAGAAATTATGTAAAAGAATCACATCCGCTTTAGACAGCATTTCACCCCCTTCCGATGTTGAGACCCTGAGCCTTCCCTCTCTGGCCCAGGTGGTAAAGGAAATGGAGACTCCCAGGAGGTGTGTGTGTGGGGGGTGGGGGGCGCGGCTTGGGAGGAGGAAGAAGGCCAGGCTGTGCCCTGCGCAGCGCACTGTGCCCCGTCGCCAGCAGGTGGCGGTAATGTGTCTTGGGGAAAGACCTTTTTCTAACCCCCACAAAGGCCCTGTGTGGGTTAACGGTGCCACGGCTTGGATGTTCCCTAAGATTCCTTTCCCAGTAATCAGGCGGCCCCCAGGGGTTAGCGTTTACTCCCAATGCCTGTGGCGGCTACACTGGTTCTACCCACCGCAGAGACAGGAGCAGGGTAAGGAGCTGACACTGTGGAACAAACTTTATAATCATCACAGGTGTCAGATTTACGGTAGTGAGGTGCCGTCCGGAGGAGTATTCAAGCGCAGCAGACAATTCTGTCTTAGTGACGGTGTCAAAGCGCCTCAAACTAACTGGGCTTGGGCTGGACGCCTTCCGGGACCTCTGAATAATTCCACGGTTATTTTTAGCAGGAAAGCAATGACAAGCTCTTGAGTTCGCCGAGGGGAGGGGTATGCCTATGTGTAAGACTTGCCTGCCCCTGGATGGCACACGGGGATGAAGTGGCCTTATTCAAAAGATGGGGGTCAGAGAATCGGGTCAGAGCAATGGGGGGGCCCTCACGCTCCCTGCTGCTATTGTCCCCCAGGCTTTCTGCCCGTTAGCCTCCCGAGCTGCCTCCTTGCAACTTTGGGTGGGCCTTCAAAGGCCCCGAGCTCCCACACACTGGCCATTGGGTGTCACCCCCTAGCTCCCCTCTGCCCCTTTTTTCCAGCTCAGGGCTGGCACTGGCGGCAGTGACAGCAGAGCTACGGGGCGGTCTGGAGGCCGCCTGCATCCAGCTTGTCTCCAAGTGGCCTAAAAATACCAGTTTCCACCGGCCTGGCCCAGCCCCCACGCCCAGCAATCCCTGACAGTAACCATATGTCACCCCAGCCAGTCCAGGCGACCTTGGCAAATGTCAGCCACAGTTGCCCGTAATCTGCAGGGCGCTGGGCGGTGCCAGAAGTGGCGGCGTCTTGTCCCCCCCAGATGTAAACACGGGATCCTGACAGGGGACCCTCAGCCAGGCCCCTGCGGCACCTCGGGCCTGAGTAAAGTCCCTCCAGCCTGGGCGCTAATGGCCCCGGGGCTTGCAGCCTGTTGCTCTTATCTGCTGGGGGCAAAAGCGCCTGGCCAGCGGGCAGCCTGCCCTGAAGGCCCCTAATCCGCTCATTTATGTGCGCAGACGGGGATCAAAGCCGGGGCGCATCAGCCGGGGTGGGGAACTGTCCATCCATTAGAGCTGACAAACGCTTTGTCCAGCGCCGGCCAGATAGCCACCCGCGGGCAGGAGGCAGGGCGGGGCCGGCGGCGCCTGCCCGGGCTGGGGAGGGGGCCGGGGCGTGGGGCCCCTGACTCCACCCGCACCCCAGTCCCCAGCAGTCACAGGTGGAGGCCTTCTCCATCTTACAAAAAGCGCTTCTGGAAACAGCAGGGCCTTCCCAGAACCCCCCGGGGCATTCCGGAACCCCCAGGCGGGGTGGGACAGGAACTCCTGGGTGAGAGGCGGGTGGAGAGAAGGAGCAAGAGAGAAAAGGCAAGAGAACTCAGTATCGGGGTGCTTGCTCCCCGACCTGTCCCTATGCGGCCGCCGCCTGCCGAGGCCCCTGCCCAGGCAGCTCGCGGGTCCCGCTGAGGACAGGGCCTCCTGGCCACTCTGCCCCGGGGAGGCCCCCATTTCCATCAGCTTTCTGGGGGGCGCTCGACACACAGGGGCTTGGAGCTCTCTCGGCCAGCGGGAGGACAGAGCATGATCACCCCAATAAGGAGAGGTTGTCGGTGAGACTGTGACAGAGACAGAGCGAGCAGGGGAGAAAGACGAAGGAGAGAGACAGAGACACGCAGAGAGGCCGCGGAGACACAGAGGCCGAGACACGGAGGGCCAGGCGGGGCTGGGGGAGCGGCCGAGCGGGCCTGGCGTCTCTCTGGACCCGCCCCGGCTCCGCCATGTTGTCGGTTCGTGGCTGGAGCGGGGTCTCAGGGGAGCTGGCAGCTGCAGTGGGCTGGTCACACCTGCCCTGCCGGTCGGGCCCGGGGGAGGGGCACGTGTGGGAGCCGGGGGAGCACAGGGAGACCGTGTGCCCTGGGAGGCTCTGCTCAGGCCTCGGGGCCCGCCCTCCCGCTGCCCAACGCCTCTGCCGTAAGAGGCTCGCCCTGGGATTTCGAGAGAGCAGCTCCGCGTGTGAGCACAGGCGCCTGACCTGAGGCGCTAAGTTTAGGCCAGAACCAGGGGCCCTGGAGACACGAGGGCGGGGGCCTGGGCCCCTCGGCCCCTCCCGGAGAGGCCCTGGGGAGGCGTCAGCGCTGAGCTGGGACGGGGGACGGTTGGAGGCTTCTGCTGCGCCCGCGGCCCGGGCGGCTGCTCTGCGCATCGGGCAGACGGGTAAGGGGGTCCCGGAGCCCTCAGCGGCCTTTTCAGGCTTTAGCGCTCTTCCCACGCCAGTGGTGGTGGGCTGAGCCCGCAGGCTGGCGTGGCGGGGGTGGAAGGGGGTGCTGGATGGCCCCCCGCCCCCGCATACCCATACTCTCTCGCTGGGCTCTCTCCGGCGTTCTCGTGGTCTCCTCCTCTCGGAGCTGCTCCCCGCGGCCCTTCCGGTCTCTGGGTGACACCGCCCCTATAGCCCCCGCCTCCAGGCCCAGGTGCGCCCACTCACGCAGGCCCGCGCCACACCCACTCCCCCGTCAGGCCCGCGTGCCCCGTGCCCACGCTCCCAAGCGCCCCCGCACTCAGGGCCGCAGGCGATGGCCCCAGAGGCCCGCGGCGCAAAAGCCGGACCTCGTCTTTCCCCTCCGGGGCCCTGGGGCCGGGCAGCTGGGCACGGCCCTCACCTTGCAATTCTGAAAGTTCCAGCCGCTCCCTCGGTCCCCATGAAGCGCCGCCCTTCCCCTTCCAGCCACGCAGGACTTTCTCCTCTGACACTGGCCTGTTCTCTCCTGAAAGACCCCTCAGATCCCTCCGGCTTCCGAACTCTGGCGTCAGCTGGCTCAGGGGACCCTGCCCCAGGCCCGTCCCTGCCTCGCTCTCCCCGAGACTCCCTGGAGTCCGCAGGGTCGGGGGGCAGCCCCCCTCCCACTTAACAGGCCACAGCCGCTTAGCTGCGGGGTCGGGCGGCGAGCTGATGTTGACCAGCTTCATCACACGGAAGAGAAGAAAGAGGCCGGGCGGGAGGGGAGGGTCCTCACCCGTTAGGAGCGAGGGAAACTGCATTCGGGGGTTCTCTGGGGTCCAGAAGGAGGGTGCCCATCAGGAGCGGGCGGCACCTCGGGAAGGACCGTGGAACCCCCTCCTGCACCCGGCGGGGCTTCTGGGGCTGTGATGTTGCCTCAAAGTCACCTGCTCGGGCTGCAGAGTGGCAGGTGCCGGGGCTTCCGCCTGGGGCAGGGGAGATGGCACCGGGGGGAGCCCCACAGCAGACGCCCCAATCTGGCGGGCATCGGGAAGCCCGTCTCCGGGGCCTGAGGCCTTGGCTGGAGACCGGGGCCAAGGCTCCCATCCTGGGGTGCAGCGATGGGGACACGAGTCCGGAGCCTTTTCAAACAGGTGACGAGTGGCAGAGGGTGGCGGCCAGGAGTGGGATCTGCCCGGGGCTGGGGCGAGGAGGACCCAGTGTCAAGGAAGCAGCGAAGCCCCAGCACGCTGGGGACGAGACCGCGGCCCCTTAAGCCTCTGGACCGAGACGGACTCGCTCTCCAGTGTGGAGGGGGCTGGTGTTAAGTGGCCGCAGCCGTGGGACGGAGGGGGCTTAATCACTAGGAGTAAGGCGATGGGAGGGGTACTGAGAAGGAACGGGAGAAAGATGGACAAGGTGCTCAGGCTGGGCGCCCGCTCGGACACTGGTGGCAGGTCCAGCCTGGGCCCCCAGGGGGCGGGGCTTGTGTCTGGACTGTCCACTCCTGCGGTCCCCGGCTCACTCTCCTCACGGGCAGACCACAGGCCAGGTGCCGCGGGCCTCGGCCAGCCTCTGGGCGCTCGGGACGGGCTCTGGCTCTCCCCACTCTCGGTGGGGGTGCTGGTGGGCACGCCAGGGGCTCTCCACGCCCGGCACTGCCCGGGACGACTGGCCGCAGCCGTCCCCGTGTGCAGAGAGAAGGGGTCGCCCTCGCAGCAGAGCGGCCCACGGAATCCACAGGGGAGATGGGACCTCAGAAGTGAGCCCGAGGGCAGCACTCCGGGGAAGGAGGCCTCGAGGCGAGGTCCTGGCCGTCTGGCCGTCTGACCGCCGCTGCCAGGAGCTGGCCCGCCGCCCCCGGGGCAGGGAGAGCAGCTTCCTGGCTCACCCGGATGCGCTGCTGACACGGCCGTGTCCATCTCGGTGTTTGCACCGCTCTGAGATGAGAGCCGTGCCTCCCGCGCGGCCCTTCCACCAGCGGGGAGGCGAGATCCGGGAGGCCTGACCAGCTCCGGCCCCAGGCTGACCCCGACCTGGAGCTGTCAGGCGAGACAGGCCTGCGGTGGGCCCAGACCACCAGCGGTGCGGCCAAGGCGAGGCGGCTGGGGCAGAGGGGTGGGCGGAGGGCCTCGGCCTGGTCAGTCCTGGCTCTGGGCGGGCCCCACGGGCTACCGCCTCATGGGCCCTGCGCAAATGTCGCTGGTCCCCAGCCGCAGCGTCAGGCCTCTGGTGCTCCAGAATCTGCGGACGCTGAGGCCCCAGCGGGGGAGGCGCAGCTCTCTCCGGGGGCACCGCCCCGAAACCGCGCCCGGGCTGCAGCCCGAGCCCCTGCCCGCTGGAAGCACATGCAGGTACAGAGCTGGTCACAGCCCCAGGCCCTGGGGCCCGCCCCGCTGGGGGCTGCGGAGGCTGCACCACAACCTGGCAGCCGCCGTCCAGGCGAGGCCAAGACAGGCGGGCCAAACCCCAGGGGCCAGCGAGTGTCCAGGGCAGGACGAGGTGGTTCCCTGAGCCTGCCCCTCAAGCCCGGCCTTCCTGACGGAGCTCGGCTCAGCCCTGGGGGCAGGGCCGCGGCGCTGGGTGTTTCAGACCCTTCCAGGAGCTTCCAAGCTGGACCGTGTGGCTGGGTCGCGCCCAACCGACCCGAGGTTTCATGGGGGCCGCCCCACGGGCACTCTGCGGCCACAAGGGGCACTCCCCGAGCCCCGGGGCACCGGCCGGCTCTCGGGCAGTGGCTGCCGGGACTGTGCCGCCAGCGTCTGGGCCGCTGCTGCCCAGAGCGGCCGGTCAGCAGTGCAAGGGCGTGGCCGGCATCTAAAGCAGTGTGACCTCGGGCAGTCACCCCACTGGGGTCACTTTGCCCCGCTGGAGGCCACTCAACGAGCCAGGGTGGTCGGGCCGCATCAGGCCTCCCGGAGTCCCAGGCGCTGACCAAGAATGGGTTCAGCTCAGAGCCCCCAGAGGAGCGGTGCCCCAGAACCGGCCCTGTTCCCAGCCTGCTGTTGGGGGGCGCCCTGCGGCGGCATGGCCACAGCCCTCGGGCCCCCTTGGGCCCCCTCCCGCCTCACCTCAGCCACCCCGTCTTGAGTCCCCCAGGCCTGCCATCCATACCACCCCCTGAGGCCCACCCAGAAGGCCCTCACCCCCCACCTGCCCGCCTGCCTTGGCCCCAGCCCAACACGCCCCCTCGCACCCCACCCCGCCCCCCGCGCCTGTGCACGCCCAGCCCCCGGGGAGTGGACGGGTCAGCTCCGGCCCTGGGAGACCTTTCCCCGAATCGCCTCCTGCTTGTCTCACCCTTGTCCCCACGAGCAGGGGGTGCGGTACTGTGCCCCAGCTGTGCCGGGCACCCGCCGGCCGAGTCAGAGCAGGGCCCTGGTGGGGGGGGCATGTGGCCGCGGGGACTCGGCGCGGGGCCGGGAGCACGCGGGGCCGGGAGCGCGCGGGGCAGCCGGCAGCGGGCAGTGGGCAGCGGGCAGCGCAGGCCCCGGGCTCAGGCTCCGGTGTCCTCCTTCCTCTCCAACTGGCACAGGAGACACCAGAACAGACGCCAAGCGGAGCTCGGGGGTGTGCTGGAGGCGGGGGGCACTTGCCCAGCTCCCGCACCCCGCCCTTCCTCTCGTCTCTCCTGGGGGCGGCGTAGAGGCTCGTGCTGCCGAGAGCGCAGGTCTCAGGCTGTCCCGGCGCCGCGGCGCGAGGCTGAGGCTGGCCGGGCTGCCGTGGGGAGGAGGCCGGGGGTCTGCTCCGGGTTCTGGGCAGCCTCTGGGATTTGTGCGGACCCAGGGGCGTCCTCGGCCCGCCCACACTCCCGGCCGCACCCTCCGAGCTGGTCTCCTGCACGCCACAGACAGGCGAGGCCGGCGGCGGGGCTCAGCGTCGGCTGGAGGGGAGCGTGGGGGTGAGGCCCAGTGCGGGCCGGTCCTGTCCAGGCCTCCGAGGCTGCGTTTCTCTTTCTGTGCCCCCAAAAAGCGGGAGACGCATTCTCCACACACGCGGTCAGGTGCGACCCCAAAGGAGAGGGTGCCTGAGCCACTGCAGCGTCGGGGCCGCGGGAGGGCCAGGCGGGCGAGTCCTTCCCAGGCAGGAGTCCTCGGGGCCCGCTGCCCGGGCAGCCCCTGGCTCTCCCCACGCCCGCTGGCGGCCTCGGCCGGATGGTGCGAAGAGAAAGGAAACCAAGAGACCGAAGCCCAGCAGAGCGTGGCGAAGACTCTCGAGGTCCCCGCATCGGCGCCCCGTTAGGACCCCCGACCACGGGGGTGATGCGGCTGGGATGGAAAGGGGGTGGCCACCGCGCAGAGGGTCTGGGTTACCCCTGACGGCTCCCTCTGGGCGTGCCGAGTGGGGGTGGCTGCTGTGGTGTCCATCGCCCTCGTGGCCCCTGCAGGGCCTGGGACCCACTGTCAGCGCCCGGCTGGGAAGCCCCTCGCCTCGCTCTCAGGCAGCAGCCTGTGCAGGACGCAGAAGTGACCTGAGCGCCAAGGAGGGGGCGGCCCGGAGCCGCGGAGAACCCCGCGGAAGCGCTCAGGTCTCGGAAGACGGGTGCAGCCACTGCGGGGCCGGGCCCGCGGGGCGCGAGGAGCCCGCAGAAAAACAAACACGGGGGGATTTCACATCGGCCCGCACGGATCCAGAGCGGATGCACCGGCAGAGCAGAGTAACAGCAAACCTCGCCGCAGATAACCCAAGTGGGGTTTCTGAGGTTAAGAGGCGGTGGGGGCGGGACGCAGAGCCAAAGGGAGGGCGGGGGGAAGAGAAAAATAAACGGAAAGAAAGACGCAGGCCTGTGCTAGCCCAGCGGCCGGCCCTCGTGGGCGCACAGCAAGGCAGGCCGTGAGCAGGAGATCCCGGTCCCCAGACCTGCCTCCCGTGCGGGGACGATAAGGGCGATGGCACATTAAAGGCGGTGGAGGGCCGGGCGTCCAGGGGGAGGCCGCTGATAACCTGGGGAGAGGCGCTATCCGGAGAGGAAGTGAGCGAGGGGGCCGGGAGACCGCAGGAGACGCTTAGAGCCTCGGGGGGCCCAGCCCGTGTCATCCCTTCTCTGCCACCAGGCACGGTGGGCCCAGGCAATCCATCTCTGACCGGCCGACCGCCTCCAGCTCCCTGCCCCTAAGGCACTAATGCAGCCTCACCCTAAGCGGGCAGTGAGACAGCGGAGAATGAGGGCCCCCTTATCTGCCTCTGTCCCATTAGCGACCCACCACGGGTCACGCAGGGCTTTTTGGTGGGTATCGCCCCCGGCCCTGGGCTGCACATTTCCATACAGGCGAAGTGTGTCTGTGATGCCCCGGCAGCCGCCCGGTGACAGCGTGCTTTCTGCACCACCCACCCCGAGGGCTTGCTTCTCTTGGCCTGTTCACTTCCACGACGGGGCGGCGTCCCTTTAATCAGTGCCCCGTAAGCTCTTTCCCCAAGCGTGGGTGTGCCAAGCACGCTCCCCCAGACCCACCGGGACAGCACCCGCATCGCTGCCCGATGAGGGTGTCACCACCATTGGCCTCCCCTGCGCCTTCCCAGCGGCCCGGCCCGGAGCCCTCCTCGTGTGGGCGGGGGCCTCCCAGCAGTCTCCACACTGGCGCCGGGGGCCCTGGCCTGGGTGCGTGGGCAGGAGGCCCGCTGCGTTTTCTCGGCCGCGACCGTCCTTACCCCAGCACTGGCCTCACCCTTAGCTTTGCTCACAGCCCTCTGCGGGGTGTCCAGAGACGGGTTTTGTGCTGAGCGCCCAGAAATGCCCACGGGCCCTTTGCCGAACCCGGAGGACCTGGAGGCCCGGAGCTGTCCTCTGGGGCGTCCGCCGGGTGGGCGCCCTTGCGTGCGGGGCCCTCGGTTGAGCGGGGCTGGGGTTTAAGCTGGGGCTAGAAAGGAAGATGACGATGACGTCGCCCGGGGCCTTGGCGGCGAGAGGGAAGTGCCACCGTCAAGGAATGAGCGTCGGCAACGAGAATCTGGAACATTCTGTGATCACGCGTCCCGGCTCACGCCCAGGTGGGAGAGCTTTCAGGCACACTGGCCAGGCGCCCCGCCCCAGCCGCAGGCGCACACACGGCCTGTCCCTCTCGGGCAGAGGTACACAGCCCGCCCCGTCTGCACTGCCGGACCGGGGGCCCCTGGGGAGGGCCCTGGGGGCAGAGAGAGGAGCAGGGGCTCAGTCTGACCTAGGCGGCCGGCACGGCCTTGGCACGCAGCACGGCTCTGGCCCCGGCGGAGACGCCCCGGCTGGAGCCCCGCTCCTAGGTGACGTCAGGCTGAGATTAGGGACCCTCCCCCATCTCCTGCCTTTCTCCCGGGGATGCTGTCAGCTTGCTGGCCCGAGGCAGAGCCCCTCACCTCATCAGTCCTGGGTAATCTGCCGTCAGGCCCCTCGGGACTGGCTCCCATCAGCCCCGTCAGCCTCTTCGTCCAAGGACCTGGTGGCCCAGGTCAGCTGCTGGCTGCAAATGGACGCAGATGGAGGGGGGGCAGGGGAGCAGTGCTGGCAGGCGACTCCCCGCGGCCCCGGGAAGGTGCTGTCTGACCTGGGCCTCTGCCAAGGAAGGGAGCACTCACATTTGAGTCTGCTCCCGAAGATTTCTGTCCATTTTCTCGGTCCCCCCCAGCCCCCAGCTCCTTTGAGGGAGGTATGTCTGTGTCCATTTTAAAGAGGATGAAACTGAGGTCAGAGAGGTTAAAGGATTTGCCAGAGATGCCACAGCCAGTAAGAGGCAGAGCCTGCAGGCAGAGCAAACACCACCTGGTTCCTCCGACCAGTCAGGGAGGGCGGCCATGGGCGTGTAGGCGGGGGCCGGGGGTCTTGTTGCCTCTGCTGAGACACAGCCCCTCCCTCTGCCAGGAAAGCCTCCCTGGAGGGCCTCCTCCCTAGGTGCCGCTGCTGTGGAGTCTGGGCAGGTGCTCTCACCTCTCAGAATCTCAGCTTTCGCACCTGCAAAGTGGGATTAGCAACAGAACCATTTCTGAGGTAGTGCAGGCCATGCAAGGTTGTGCATGCAAAGCACAGTGCAGCACCTGGCACACAGCAGGCAGGTGGCCCTGGGATGTGAGTCCTGTTTCCCCAATCTGGGCTCTCAGGGCCGGTCCTGTCGCCCTCATTGCTGTGTCCCTCCGGGCCACTCAGGGACCTGGCGGTCACAGTCCCTACAGGGCCAGCTGGACACCTTCTGTGAGCTGCCACCACTCTGCCCACGAATTCCAACGTCCCCCATTATCTCCTGGACACTCCCGGTGGCTATTCTTAGGCCTTCGGCTGACGTCAGGCAAGCTGACCGGCTTGCCACAGGGGCTGCCTGACTGTGGGGACACTGCCCCCCACTCTCCAGCGGAGCGGGACCCTGGGCCGGAGGCCCCATTCTCTTCCCGGCACCTTCCCTCCCGGCCGCCGCAAACCCGCCTGGCGTCCTCAGCAGTCGCTGGGCAAAGTCAGGGTATTCCTTGGAAGGTCTCCAATGGGAGGACGGCGCCAGCGGGTGAGACTCGGTGCCCCGGTCGCAGCGGCGGTGCCCATGGGGGGAGGAGCGGGAACCCAGCGGGTCTGTCCGAACAGTGGCTGTTTATTATCTGGCTACGCGGGAAGGGCCTTCTGTCACCTGCTCCGCGTGGCTTGGGGACGCACGTGACGCGGAAGAAAGAAGCCGACACCAAAGGAGCGGCTGTCGGGTCCCACCTACGTGAGGCCCAGTCCACAGGCACAGAACTTGCTTTCTCACCTGCAAATGGAATGAACAACAGAACCATTTCAGAGGTGGCGCGGGCCATTCGAGGTTGTGTGCAGCAACTGGCACAGCGCCGGGGCCGGGAGGGGGTGGGTAGGGTGCCACGGGGACAGCCTTGCTTTGGGAAGATGGAAAGTTCCGGAGGTGGACGGTGGGGACGGCTGTGAGTGAGCTTCATGCCACCGGGACGGGGCCCCCAAAGGCCTGGCTGGCACATTTTGTCATGTGTGTTTCACCAGTCAGAGAACCCCGAAAACGTGAGGTCTGGGGAGGCTCGAGTCTGGGTTTTAAGGAACCGAAAGGGCTGCATGGTGGGGCCTCTGATGTCGGAGGCAGCGTCGGCGCTGGGACCTGGTCCCCGAGAGTAGGAGCTCGTCGGTCGGCCCCAAGGACGCCCTGGGCCGGGGTGCGAGGAGGAAGCAGGGGCAGAGATTACACTCTTCCGGCCGAATTGCACCCCCAAATTCCTCTGTTGACATCCTGATCCCGAGGGCCTCAGAGTGGGACCGTGACACACAGCCACTGGGCGGCCCTGTTAACAGCCAGGGGACTGTGCTCCCAGGGGCTCAGGGCCCAGGCCTGGGGAAGGGGTGCCGGGGGGCCCCTGGGAGTAGGCCCGGGCCAGCCCAGGATAGGCCTCGGAGGGACGCCGCCCCCTGAGCTGACGGGACCTCCAGCCTCCAGCTGCGGAAGCTCCTCTGTGCAGAAGCCCCACCTGGGGTTTGCGGCGGTGGCCCTGGGAGATTCGACCCGTTCTGATGCCCTAACACGCCCTGCAGGCCCCGAGAGCCCCGCGCTGCCCGCCTGAGGCCACGCAGGGAAGGCGCGGGGCTGGGTCCTTCTGGGCCCCGGCTTCCGTCTCAGTGCCGCCCCACCCCCAGCAGAGCCCAGGCCAGGGACGCCTCCCAGTCTTGGGGAGCACTGGGGTGGGGAGCGGGGTCGGCCTCTGAAGGCCCCTCTGGGGCTGCACGCTCAAGGCCAAGAGCATCTACCCAGGGAACTGAGCTCGCCGTCCTATACCCGCCATGTAGGTCATACGTAACTGGGAAACTGAGGCACGGGGACGGCACAGCAGCCCACGTCCCCACCCTGGGCAGGAAGAGCTTGTGCTTGAACCCCAGGTGCTATCAGACCCCAAGGATCTTACTGTCATTCATTTTGCAAAATAGGGGTGAGCTCTGCTCTGGGGAGGGCGGGAAGGAAAGACCAGCCCGGGGAGGTAGCTTTGCCCGCTCATTGTTTCTCTCTGCCCACGTCTCTGCCCACGTCTCTGCGTGTCTCTGGTCGCTGTCTCTCCCTGGCACGCTCCGTTTCTGGCCGCAGCCCCGGGTGGCTGATGCTCTCAAACGCGGAACAAACCCCGGCTGGGCGCCGGCCGGCCGGGTGCGCCCCCTGGTGGGCGAAGCCTCGCGCGTCCTGCAGGACGCGTCGCACTGTCCGGGGAGACCCAGGGCGCCGGAGGGGGGAAGTTGACTCCGGGCATCTTGGGGTGCCTCGGAAGCTCCCGTCACTCCAGGGCAGCCCCGCTCCCCCGCTCAGTGTCTGGGACCCCAGATGGCCTGGGGGAGACCTGTCCAAGCCCCAATCTGACCCCACTGTCCTTCATGGGAGCTCCCCTGGTAACATGGGGTCCTGCCCAACCCCCTCCGAGACACTCTGCTCCCCGAGTTCTAGGCCCCCTTGCGCAGCAAGGGGCAGGGGGAAGGCACAGAACGGGTTCAAACCCGGGTCCAGCACTGGCCGCTAGCAGCCTGGACGACGGTGTGGACCCAGCAGGGGCTGGCAGCCACCGCAGGCCCCCAGGGCTGTCCGACCACCCAGACCCGGGACAGGCCTGGGGAGAGCAAAGCGCTGCAGACGGCGCCCCGCCGGCTCGCCCGGCCCCACACCCTGCCGCCGAGGCCTGAGCCCTGGGGTGCTGGGGTGACGCCGAGCGGTGCGCGAGCCTTTACCCGTTCGTCCAGCCGCAGAACGGACGGCGCCAGGAGCGCCCCGGGTGGGCGAGGGGCTCCAGCTCGTGACAGTGCCAGTATCGGCTTTTCAGGGGCGATGCGCGGGCCACACCCGCCTGAGGGGTTAATTAGCACCGGGCAACGGGTGCGGCAGGGGTAACTGAGGATTCTGGGTATTTTCACTTACTTTTCTGTAAACTTAACTGCTCAAAAAACAAACCAGCCCGTCACAGCCGACCGCAAACGTCCAGCGCGGAGCGCGGGGCCGGGCCACTCTGCGCCACTGTCCGCGGGCCCGGGGCCGCTCCAGTCGCCGCGCCGCCGGGCCGAGCCCCGGATTTCTGAGGCGAGGGCGCCACCTGCTGAACGCGACGCGCACATCCGCGCCCGGGGGCTGCTGTCCACGCCGAACTGCGGCCATCGCGAGGCCCTGGCCAACCGACTCGCGTAGCCATGCTCGGCAGGTCTGCGGTCACCAGCCAGCACACGAAATTATCAGATCCTGTGACTTTATTACAGAAAAGTCCCAAAGTGCTGGAGCTGAGTCTAGGTCAGGGCCACCGCCCGGAGCGGACGCAGGTCACGTCCCCACGTGGACACGGCCCCAGGAGGACACGTCCCCAAGTGGACACCGTGGCCCGCCTGTCCTGCCTCTGGGTTATCAGAAAGGGCGCCCTTGCAGGGGCGCGCAAAGGTGGGAGCAGCCGAGCCCCCTTTGCGGGGCCAGCGCAGGGGAGCCCTGCCACCAGGACAAACCCTGGAGAGTGTGCGGGCCCTGTCCTGAACCACCTCAGGGGCTAGATGGCATCCTCGTGGGGAGCAGACGAGGTAGGTGCAGTTGCGCCTCTTCCTTGAGCGGAGGAGGCACCGGGAGGCTGAGTCCCTCGCCCCAGGGCGCACAGCCTGAAGGCCGGGCTGCGTGGACCCCGCTCGGATCCCAGGCGGCACCGCGCCTGCCTCGGGAGAGCGCTGGGCCGGCTCCGCCCCGCCTTTCCGGCTGGGGAGGGCGGGCCGGGAGCCCCCGCCGTCGAGGTGCTGCGGCTCCCCGCCAGCCTAGGGCTGCAGCTCGTACTGGCGCTCCGTGGCCGTGTAGAAGTCCCCCAGCACCGACTGCAGGAAGTCGAAGGTGGGCCGCTCCTCGGGCCGGCTGCGCCAGCACTCGGCAATGACCTCGCGGTACAGCTCCGGCGGGCACGAGTCGGGCCGCGGCATGCGGTAGCCGCGCTCCACGTTGCGGATCACCTCGGGGTTGCTCATTCCTGGGGGTGGAGGGGACCAGGGGCGGCTGAGCCACCCAGCCCCTGCCCGGGCTGCACAGGCCACGGCTGGGCTGCCGGGGCCACCTCTACAGCACCCTCTATAGTGGAGCTAGCCTGGGAGAGGCTTGGGTTCTGCCTTTTCTCCCCCCAGGTCCTGCGGGATGGGCGGGTGTGGACTTGAGCCCAGACGCTGGCCTTTACCTCCATTCCAGGCCTGGGGCTCAGTGGCCCTCATGGAGGACGGGCACAGCTGCGCTGTGCGGGGCAACTCTGAGGAAGGGAGGCGCGCCAGGGTCTCTCCAGAGGGGACCCATTCTGGCCCCCGTGGGAGCAGCCGGGCACGGGGGGGGGCTCTGCACCCCAGCACGCGGGCGGGGCGAGCCGCAGGCGGGAGCGGCTACCTGGGTAGGGCACCCGCCCGTAGGTGACAATCTCCATGAGGAGGATCCCGAATGACCACACGTCCGCCTTGATGGTGAACACCCCGAAGTGGATGGCCTCGGGGGCGGTCCACTTGATGGGGAACTTGGCTCCTGTGGGAAAGGCCGGTGGCGCGTGAGGCCGGCTGGCCGTGCCCCCGCCCTTTCACTGCGGGCAGGCTTGCCCCTGCATGCCCCGAGGGTGCCAGGGGTCCCCAGCCCCTCGGACACGACTGCTGCGCAGACACGGAAGGACCAGGCGGGCACAAGGCCGCGCTCGGGTCTCTGGCCAGGGGGCTCCTTGGGCGGCCACCCGTGTCCGTCTGGGACGGAGGCGCCACCCCCGTGGCCTTGCTGGGAGACAGGAAGCCACTGGTCTGGCCGTCCCTGCCCCGGCTCGGCCTTCCCGCCGCGCCCTCTCCGTGGGTCTGGGAGCCTCGTGGCCGCGGCCCGCCTCGGAGCGCACACAGGAGCCGGCCCTCACGGCCGCGGACGGAGCAGGTCATCCAGCCCCGCACGTGTCTGAGCGCACGGAGAAGGCGAGTGGGGCAGACCCGCCCCCACCTCCCCCAAGAGCTTCATGTGCCCCAAAGAAAACCCCTTTCCTGCAAAATGAAATGACACACAGTGTTGTATCTGCAGGGTCCCCCAGAGGGCGCTGGTGTTGGGGGCTCACCTAACTCAGCCCTGGGACACCCCCACCCCAGCCTTGCTGCCCAGTCCACTAAGCCCCCGAGCCCTGTGGCTGCTTCACCTTCAGCCCTGGGGGCCATGCGCCCCCCAATTTCATCTCCAGGCACCTCCCATATTGCTCACAGACACCCCCACCTTGCTCATGGGCCACCCGCCATGCTTGTGAGCGCCCCGCATATTGCTCAGGGGCACCCCCACTGTGCTCGGGGGCACCCCCACTGTGCTTGGGGGCGCCCCCACTTGCCAGCATTGCTCTAATGCATCTGACCGATTCAGTTCCTCAAAGTGGATTCTGACCTCAATTATCCTAATAAAGCAAAGCAGGCTGCTTGGTGGGGACCCCGATTCGGGTGTGAGTTTTGGGGTTCACGCTGCAGAGCAGCGTTTCCTATAGTGTATCCATGAGACCCGGCTTCGTGAACAGCAGCGAGTTGGGGAGACTGGGGGGAAGTCAACGTGGGCTGTTTCTTTCTGGGGTGCTCCCCAGTGCCCTCAGTGACTCAGAAGTGGGGGTGTGGATAGAAGAGTGGGTGCAGAAGGTCCTTGGGTCACGTCATTTCCTTACAACGATGATGAGTAAACCCGCCACTGGCCCCGGTGCCCCAGGCTGCGCGGCCCACATCCCCCGCTTAAAGCTGCGGTTTGCAGACCCCCCATGCACCCCGTGGCGGGAATAAGCGCCCCCAGGCTGACTTGCTTCTGCCCTCAGTGGCGGAGCTCGGCAGTGGGGTGCTGCGGAGCCAGCCGGGGAAAGCCCGAATGGCGGTGTCGACTGGCCCCTCCCAGCGGCTCCAGGTACCCCCTCTGGTGCGCGGCCCTGGGGAGTCGGACCGCAGGGGCTCTCACCCTCCTGGGCAGTGTACTCGCTGTCCACGATGCGGGCCAGGCCGAAGTCGGCGATCTTGCAGCACAAGGCCTCCGAGACCAGGATGTTGGCCGCGCGCAGGTCGCGGTGGATCGAGTTCATGCGCTCGATGTAGGCCATGCCCTCGGCTACCTGCGGCGGCCGCGGGTGAGGGGCGCAGGGTGGGCGGGGGCTCCAAGCCAGGGCGGGCCCCACCGGCGTCCCCGGCTCTGTCCGGCCAGAGCAGGGGCCTGCCCTCACCCGGGGTGCGGACGACTGTGTTTGCTTTTGTGCGGGTGGGGGCACGGGGGGCTGGGTGCAGCTGGAGCGGAGCAGGCTCCGGCGGGCGGAGGCAGTGGGACTGCGGGCGGACAAACTGGCTGCCCCAGCAGCCCCAGCCCCAGCAGCACCCAGCACCAGTGTGCCTGCCCCACGCTCCCCGTCCCTGTCTGCAGGGGAGGTAGGCGGCGAGCGAGGGTGGGAGAAGACAGGAGGGGCGGGGAGGGAAGGGCGCCTCTCCTTGCAGGTTCAAGGCTGTTCCGGGGTCAGGTCTGGCCTGGGGTCTCCAGGGCGCGCCCAGGGAACTGAGGGGGCACCAGTGAGGACCCAAGCCAGCCACCTCCGCGGCAGCCCCCTGCACGTGCACAACCGGGTGGCACAGAGGGAGCGATAGCAGAGGGCTCGGCTCCGGTGCTGGGCACAGCGCCCCAGCTCAGGCGCCCGCCCAGTGGGTGGGTGAGGAGCCGAGCGGAGAAGGAGAAGGGAAAGCGGCTTCTCCTCCGCAAACCTGCACCGCCAGGAGCGGGGTGCTGGCTTTGCCTGGGTCCCTGCCCTCATTCATCGCTCACGTCTCCTGCACTAACCCTCCCATCCACACACACTCGTTAATGTGCAGCACACAAAGCCAATGCCAAGTGTCTTAATCTGGGGGAATCTCGCAGCCTCACCCCATAACAGGCGTGCGCTGAGCACTGCCTGAAGCCCAAACCCAAAGAGACCCAGCAGCTGCAGGTCTGCTTTCGGGGAGCAGAGCCTTCCAGGCTCGACACTTGGGGGACACGCGCACCACGTGGTGTCCAGCACTTCCAGTCCAGGAGGCTGATTGGCGTTAGGGCTCTGCAGGTAGGAAGCACAGGTGCTCGGGGGGGCCCGGCTGGGCTTAGAGGTCTGACAGGGCTGGGGGGGGCTGAGGGGGCTGCTGTGAGGCTCACGGGGGTGTGGCTGGAGGGGTCTGCTTTTCCTCCCGTGGAGCAGGGAGAGCCCAGGGGTGTTGAGTGTGTGTGTGTGCAGAGGCATGAGAGCATGCACCTGCACACACCTGTGTGCACATGTTGTGCATGTGAGTATGCACACATGTGCACGTGTGTGCTGTGTGTGCACCTGCACGCGCGGGAGGCGCCGGCGTGACCAGAGAGGGGTCTGGGAGCTGTCCAGCCCACAGGCTCTGACTTTCAGGGTGCCTTCCCCGTACTCCCCACCACACCTGTGCATCGCGCAGGGGGCTTCCTCACCCTGTGCCCCTCGGTCACCCCAATATGTCCCAAGGGCTGGTCCTGGGAGAGCAAAGAAACAGGAGAAGGGGGGATGCAGGGGAGGAGTGAACAGGCTCGCATGTCTGTGGTTTGAGACCGGCCACGCAGGGATGGTGGAGACGTTGCACCAGCTGCTCGCCTCAGTGGAAACCGGTGTGGGGACGGCAGTTCCTGCCGATGCTAATACCAGATACGCTGGG
>PVIJ01016524.1:0-32415 GCA_004024925.1 Scalopus aquaticus | reverse complement strand
GTTCGATACCCAGCCAGGGAGATTCCCACATGGCGCAGCAGACCTCTCCTGCTGCGCCCACTGCTCCCCTCAGTAGTGTACTTCAGTCGATCTGCCTGTTCTGCTGCTCACTCTGTCTCTGGTGAATACTCTCACCACCCCACACCTCTGGCCTACACCCCAGCTTGTATGCATAAATAAATAAATCTTTAAAAAAAAAAAAAAAGAACGGAAGCAGAGGGCAGAGTTAGGAGTTGGGAGTTAGCAGAGGGCAGTTGTGGCCTTGCATGAGGGACCACCATAAATGGACCTGGTGGAGCAGGATTACAGTATAGAATTATTCTGGAAATATTTTGGAAGCAGACTAATAGAACTTGGTAACCAGTATGAGTCAGACAAAAGGGGGCACAATTTTGGCATCAAAAACACAGTTGGGGTGATGTCATTTACATACATGGAGAAAGCTGGAGGAGCACTTTGGTGGAAACTTGAGAGATAAAGAGATCTACCTTGCACCTGTTAAGTCTGAAATGCTTATTCAATATTCAAGTACATATGAAAATAGCAGATTTACAACTCAGACTGGAGAGAGGCTGAAGCAATCACATGTCTTTTAAAGTCATTGGTCAATGTGATAACATTTAAGGAATGAGTATAGATAGAGAAGACCTGATGTGAAGACTGAGACATCGTAAGGACATGAAGAGGAGGAAGGATCAGTGACTGAGGCAGAGAAAAGAGCCAGTTCCATGATCAGATAATATGAACAACCAGAGGCAGAGGTGTCCTGAGTCCATGAGAGAGGCCCCGGTAGCAGGAAGGCAAATTAGAACACTAGAGTATAACACAGGGAGTGATGACAGTCTTTGATTTAGGTAGTGGCACTGGGAGGGAAAGGGGGAATTTGGGGTCTTTTTAAGGAGAGAACTTATAGGATGCAGTGACTTACAGAATATGGTACTGCCAAAGGATTTATTTTATTAATCAACTTGCTGGAGTTTAATAGATGAAGGATTTAAGACTTTGAGATCAAATATTTCTCTTAACTGGAGATTGAATCATTCGAGAAATTGGAGAAATGGCATAGAACATGGACTATATTGAAATATTGAACTGAATGAATAGGGAGGTTTTTAGAACCTAAGACAAGACAAAGCCATTTACACATAGCTTCTCACACACTGGGGTGTCTTAAAGCATTGGGCTATACCAGATATCTGCTACCTCCATTTTCTTCTTTTTAAAAATCAAAGTTTCTTCAAATCTTATGTATTTTTTATTAAGTTCAATTTTGACTACTTACAGTTTTCTAAAAGACTATACTGCTACTATGTCTTAGTGAGGGCTTTGGGATGTTAGGAAAAAGATCTTTGGTTTTACTTTGGGTTAAATATACTCTGGCTGCCCCCTAGTGGTAGACTGTTGGGGATCTAAGATACTGGGTCTCTTGCTTATTTTGTGTCAGAAGGATGCATGGGGGATACCAGTGTGGCACACAGTACAGCTATAGGAACAAGCATTTTATAGACATCAAGACCCTTAGTAACTAGGAATAATAGCTTGAAATCTTTGTTTGGCTGTTGTCATTGCAATCACTGATGCCTTAATACATAGGACCGTTCAATGGTGGTACTCTCATGGCATTCGTTGGTCACAAGTCAGCCATCTCTTGATGGATCTAGCAGTGAATTAATTTTAATTACTGAAGATAAAAATACTTTTGTCCAAAACTCAGGTGTAATCATCATGAGTGTGTGAACCTCTGGCCTTATGGAACGTTGAATAGGAATGATAACAAAAGAGTGTGTCTCCCCTCTTTTGTAGTTGAACGATCTACTCAGTTTTTATTTTGAGTCTCTATTGTAGGTTGCTCTCTTGCCAAGTTTACTGACTTTGGAAAATGTCTTTTTTTTTTTTTCCAGGAGAACCAAGTTCCCATTTATACTGCTGGGATATTATCCTACAATAGGACAGTCCAAATTCCATGTCCATCTATTCTTATTTCTGTTCATAGTTTCTCCTGGTGGAGATGGAAAAGGGCCTTCATTGTCTTCCTACAATCCTTCCAGTGCAACTCTTCTTACAAATAATTGCTCAAAGGAGGCTACATATAAATCCACAAGAAACATCCAAAACTTAGAAAGATAAGAAAGGCACTCTAAATCAAACAGGAAAAAGTAATTTATCTTCCCAAGAGGCATGAAAAAAAATTATTTCCTGTTTGACAATACATCGAATTTAATTTACCAAACAGGACTATTCATTTTTAAGCCTTAGATATCTGTGTTAAGGTGAAGGAAGACTTAGGTGTTCCAGGAACACAATGGTGAATAACTGTTTTGTACTTATGTGAGAAGAAGTCTGCTGATGGCTTTTGTAGAATAAAGGTAGTTATGGCTTTCATGCAGATAAATCCTCCTCCAAGGAGACAGGAACTATTTTAAGACAGTTTAAACAATATTTTTTTTGTTAGCCCTTTTTTAGTTAAGCAAAAATAAATGAACTTTAATTTCAGTGTGTTCCCCCTCTACCTACCATGTCCTGCAAAATTTGAAGGAAAAAAAAAAAAGAATTGTAATGCACCCCACACTTAAGATAGGATGATTTGGAATGTGATCATTATTCCATGTCTCCTGTTCACACTCCTCACAGACTTGAATTTTTTTAAGAGAGAAAAAATCACAAATGTATCTTCGTAATCCTAGCATCTAGAAATAGTTTGCTTATGGTAGTTGTTCAATGAATGTTTATTGACCGGAATAAGGAAAAAAAGATTATGGATGACATGAGCAATAAGAGACAAAACATGAATGGTTTCCACTGAGACTTATGTTGCCATAGTGGAAAACTATAAATTGATTTAATATTGATTGACAGGGAATTAAATTCCTCAATTATAATTTTAATTTAGGACCACCTGGCTGATCACTAATAAAATCTTTCAAGGTGAATTTACATTTCAAAATATTTCTTAAAACACCATGAAACTGGGCCTCCCTGGTGGCGCAGCAGTTAAGTGTTGCGCTGTGGAGCTGTCGGCAGCAGCGATGAGAGTTTGACGCCCAGCCAGGGAGAATCCCACATGGTGCGGCAGACCTCTCCTGCCTCGCCCGCTGCTCCCCTCAGCAGTGTATCTCTGATCTGCCTGTTCTGCTCCCCGCTGTGTCTCTGGTAAACCCTCTCACCACCCCATGCCTCTCTCCACCCCACGCCTCTGGCCTGTACCCCAGCTGTATGTATAAATAAATAAATCTTCAACAAAAAAAAACAACACCACCATGAAACTGAACCATGGTTGTGAATTCTACCTTCTCATTTTAGACTTGGTCTAGATACAGTGGTGAAATAGACACATTTTGCTATTGGTGCCTTCTGCGTCTCATTAAAAAATAATCATTGTAGTTCCACATTGACTGGGGATAACCTGTAATAAGGAGGGTTTTCTAATGTGTAATCTCCATTGTCACTGTTGAAACATAGATTTTTTTTTTTAAAGATTTCATGGAAGAGGGTGATGCTAAAGCTAAAGACATACTATTGTGATGGAGGTATTTCAGGCATGGAAGGAGCACATTTTGTGAATGGGAGTTTCGAGAAGTAACATTCTTCAATCGTAAGACCTGGGTGTCACTTGAAGTCATTTAATTAGCCTATAGTTTAGATTTGTTATAATTGTTAGTTCATAATAATAATCAATGGCATATCTCCATTGATGCCAACAGTTAATACAGACTGTTAGTTTCCATTGATTTTAAATCAATCCATTTGTTTTAAATGCTAGGACTGATTTTTTTTACCTAAAAGGAAATTAATTGTTTTAGTTTTAAATTTAATTGATTTTAAATCTTCTTTCGTAATTAGCAGTTTTCTTCTCATTTTCTCCATCGGGATTTCTCTAAATGGCATATCTTCTTGCTCTTCATAACAGTAGAGATAATTTCTCCAGATTATATTTAACTTGAACTGCCTTCCCAAAAGGTAATTTCTGCAGAATAGGGGCATTATAAAATAATATAAGAGCATACATTTTAAGGTAGCTCAAGCTAGACCAAAATCTCACCTCTGAAACATATTAGATGCATGACTGGACAAGTTATTTCACCTCTTTAATTTTCTTCCTCATGTATTAAATTATGTATAATATCATCTTCCAAGAGCTGTTTTAAAGATTAAATAAAATAATCCCTATTAAGATCAGGATGCAGATAAATGCAGAACAAAGATTAGTTCTATTTCCTATCCAGTTTTTCATTAGTTCCTGTGTCCAGATTTTCCTAGAATGTTTTATTAAATGTCAAAATACAGAGAGCACCTACAGCAAAATAACTTTTTCAATACATGAAGAAAAAGTATAATTAGACAAGTCTTGAAATACTTTTAGAGTACTGAACTGTAGAGTCCACATTTAAGTACTTGCTTTCCAATAAAATGTGAAAAGATAAGAAAATTTAAGAACATGGGCAGAAAGTTGAGCCAGAACAGCATGCTTGATTCTGTATAATGCATTAACAGCAATAAGGAAATGAAAGGAAATGAATGTAATTAGGTGCCTCTCTGTAAATAATGTTTACTATGCAGTGTTAGCCGAGGAAGCTAATGAAAGAAGGACATTTTAATTATAAGAAAATTATTTCTGTAATACCTTAGCCATATCTCAGACATGACCTTAAATATACTGTGGGTATCAGTTAATTGCTGAAACAGTGAGGTTCATTTTACTATTTTTTGAGACAGTTTTCCTATCTGCTAGATGAAGTTAACCAGGGGAAAGTAAGTGTAAACTGAGTGTTTAAAAGGTGGGCAGACATAAAAGAATGCATTAACAAACTCCACTGAGGTAATGTTTTAGAAATAATTTAGACTGTGTTAACTGAACAGAATACTGTTAGAAATAAGCAAAAGGTCTCATCAACATTTGAAACTGAAAGACTTTCCTTGGCTTGTTGAGGTCTGAGATCTCCACATCATGTGTTCAGTGAGGTCCTAGCACACAGACAAAATGCACAGGCATCTCTCCTTCCTTCCAGGAATTTAAAATAATAAATAACCTCATCAGATTCTAAACACAGCTGGTTATTTTCTAATAATATTTGCAGAAGCCAACACCAGCCAACGTTGTGAGCCTGCTTTCCCAGATATAAACATGGCATCAATAAAGTATCGTTTCATTTATTTGATAGAACAAGGAGCTGGAAGGATAATGGCAGATGTTTCAATCATTTTATCATTGACCTGCTCTGTAACTGTCAGTCAATAGCTGGCTGTTTTCTGTTGCTGAGTTGGTCAATGGTAACGCAGTTACCCATCCTCTTCTGTGACTCAGTTATTACCAGGCGAATTGAAAAATAGCATTTATTAAACACAGTTTGCCAAGTACTTACTGCACTCACAGCACTATCAAAAACTGAGTCAGAGAAAGCTTAAAATGCTGTCTTGAAGAGTTCTCAGAGAGAAACACAAGATGCCAGACGGCAGAAAATTCCAGGGGATGCTTTTGCTGGGGATCGTGAAATAAATCTTTCACCTGCCATTCCCATGGGTCTAACTACCTTCCTTTTCTAAACTTGATCCTTTATTTACTGCATCCTGCCAAAAAAACATTCAAATAAAATAACACCAAGGTTGGAAGGAAACTTTAAGAAAACTTTTTTTAAAATACCTATGTGAGGTTCTCATTACCATGAGAGTGCCTTGGACAACAGATCATCTCGTGCAGGTTTAAATATTCAGTACTTATGGAGACCACTGATTTCACCTGGGAAAAACTTTGACTGTGAGAATAAATTCTTTATGTTAATCACAACTTTGGCAGCTTTTAACTTTTCTAACTGTTTGTAAGGAGATAGTAAGCCAGATTAATCATTTAATTTCCATGCTCAGGAAGCAATTTAACAAATGAGAAGTGGGATCTGCTTTGTTTTAGACATAGAACATAAAGTAATAAGAACAGGTCCCCTATCACGTGGAGTTAACTGTTTGGCTGAGGGGTGGCATAGCTGTGGAGTCCAGCACCTCTCCTGCCTGCCTGCTGCTCCCCTCAGCAGTGTATTTCTGATCTGCCTGTTCTACTACCCGCTCTGTCTCTGGTGAACCCTCTCGCCGCCCCATGCCTCTGGCCTGCACCCCAGCTTGTATGTATAATTAAAAAATAAATAAATAAAAATAATTTTTAAAAGATGAGGAAATGGAGGCTAAGAAGTCTAAAATTTGGCTCAGAAGACCAGCCAGCCAGTTAGTGAATGGATGAGCTAAATTCTAACTCTCTCTAATTTCCATGCATTTTGCTCTTGCACCTCTATTTCACAAAACAGAGATAGTGCTAAAATAGATGTGTGACAATGAAGAGACTTCACAGAGGATGGGAGGCAACCGTTCCAGACTGGGAGAGTCAGAGAATTTCTCAGAAGCGACTTTTTCTCTGGGTCAGAAGTTTTAGGAGGCATTTGGCAGGTGGAGAAGAGCCGCAGGGAGACATTGCCAACAGAAAGGAAGCATGTGCATGAAAGCATGGGTGTGCAAATAAACCTAACACCTGCCCGCTTGGAAATAGATTCAGCTGTGGCAGCAGGGTTTTACAAGTTGCTTGTAAGAATACCTACAAAACAAGATTTAGCCACTAAAATTCTAGCCAAGACATTGATAACTATCATTCAGCCCAATGAAAGTGTAACAAATTGGCACCTGGTTTCATCTACCAAGTGCATACTGACAAATTGAACACTGCCCAGCCCCGTGGACTTCAAAACCACATGGCATTAAGTGGGGATGGCTGGTGAGCCTCAGAGGTCACGGGTTTGCCCTCTTAATATATTAGATTCTTCTAAGGGACGCAGATTACAGTCTGTCACTTTTATAGTCATGTTCAGTTGAGACCCACATCAGATCTACAAGGTTAACTGCCCATTGAACAGCACCATGAAGTCGCTGAAAGAGAATATAAGTATTGATTGTCAGGTTTCTGGAGATGAGCTAAAGACTCAGAAATTTCCTCGGAGGCAGCGCACGTATCTGTAGCCTAAAGACATTGCAAAATTGTTTCGGAGACAGACTGATCATTCAAGTGATTGTCAAAAATATTTCATTATTGATGTAAATATTAAGCAGAGTTATCAATGGTTCCTGTCTGTGGGTTAACATTCAGTTCCCACTCTGTTGAAAGCCTATTGTCTGTAAGGAAGAAATCCACTGACAGGTTTCTGGTGATGTGAATGTACTAATGCATCTCAAAACCAAAGTGAGTGTTACTTTCCTGCCAGAATCATTATATTTACTAACTTACCCTACTCTGGGCTTGGGACCAGTTAGGTTTATCTAAAGAACTGTATTTCAAATAATTACCTAGCTCCTGGAAGTAGGTTACTTGGTATATATTTGGGTGCCTGCATTTGTGTCTGCATCTGTTTCTCTTTCTCCAGGGAAAATTTGATTTCATTTCATTTTAATAATTTGAATAAGCATAAATCCCAGTTTTCAGAAATCAAAGTGTACAAAGGTCATCTTTTTGATAATACTTTCAATAATCACTTTTTTAGAGGATGTTCTTGGAGCTTGCATTTTAAACATGTAATAAGATATGTACCATTTCTAACCATATTAGCATTGACTTATTTTCTGGGAAATAAAATCTTTTTCTCTGTTTCATAACTTTTATTTCATGATCATGCAAATGTGATAGTTATTTTTTTTAACCATCCTGGGCATTGCATAGTTGGTAGGAATGGAAAAGAGAGTTAACCAAATAATCACACATCGCTCTTGCTCGCGTCTTGCTCCCCCCGCCGCTCCTCCCAGCCAGTAGGAATGCATCTGTGACCTAAGAGTGCAGTGCCTTGAACCACTTTACATGGGATATAAAATTCTGGAGACACAACTTTGCATCTACTTCATTTCAACCAGCTTTAATTTTTACACAAAGATAATATAAATCTTGAAAAGATCTAAGGAAGTAGGATATTTCTTTGTGAGCCCATTAAATATACCAGGTTTCTACTCTGTTCCTAAAATTGGTATGCACAGAAGAATTAGGAATTGAGTCATTTCTTTTCCAAGTCAAGGCATCAGTTCTCTCCCCCAACAAATCATTTAAAGATTCCATCAAAATGCAAGCTAATGAAGTATAGTACTGAATAGCCACTGACTACACAATTGTGCTACTTTTTTAATCCTGCTGCATTGTTTTAGATAGACAGAGGTAAAGAAATGAATTCATTGGTGGGAGAATTAATAATCCAGAATAAAGCTATAGAAACTCACTTTGTAAGAAAAAAAATGAAGGAAATAAATGGTTATTGTATGTAGAGAATTTAGTAGTATATACACAAAAATTATCATCCAGGAACAAATTCAAAGTGATATTTTTGGAATTAAATCTATGATTTGAATTACTCCTCCACAAATCTTTTCTTTTAAGATTGATTTATTTACGCATACAAGCTGGGGTAAAGGCCAGAGGCGTGGGATGGTGCAAGGGTTCACTAGAGACAGAGCAGGGAGCAGAACAGGCAGATCGACGGAAATACACTGTTGAAGGAGCAGTGGATGAGGCAGAAGAGGTCTGCCGCGCCAGGTGGGAATCTCCCTGGCTGGGCCAGGAACTCGTGTTGCTGCTGAGGACAGCTCCACAGCGCTTAACCGCTGCACCACCAGGGAGGCCCCTCCTCCACAAATCTTGATAAATAATAGAGAAAATCCCATGCATGAATTATATTTTTTTTCTTTTATGTAATGTATAGTCAAGAGTAGGTATGTTATGAATAAAACCAATTTCTTCTCAGCCTCATTATTTTAGGGTGGCTGCTGACATTTAGACAAGAGATACTTGATTAATCTAGTTAAGGATGCTGTACAACTACACCAAATAGTGAGAAAACACCCCTTTGTTAATATTAACCCACCAACATAATTTTTTCATAGGATTCCCAGAAATTGAGGTTAAAGTCTTCCTTAAAATAAAAGCAAACCATAGAGTTATGGTATCATTTAAACCTCAATCCTACAAGACCCTGAAAATGTTTTATTTACAATGAATTTGCTGAGGACATTTCAAATGGTCTGTCCGCTAGTTTAAAACCAGTGGAACTTTCCTTCCTTCTCTGAGAGTTTAGATTAACATCAAGTGTGCTTTTAAATGTCCAAACCTCTACAACAGCCCTCTTAAGACCTACTCACAAATATGCTTGGGACCCTAGAAATGGATCTTGAAATCGCAGACGTGACAAATGTGCTCTTCTTTCAACAGAGATGGCACTTCTGACTTTCCATCAAATCAGCATATCTGAAGGGTACCTTTTCAGCTAGGTTTTTCTTTGACTAGAACTTTACAAAAACTGCCTATAAAGGACAAAACTGTATACAGACCATCTACTGACGCCCTTTTGTAGGAAGACAACACTTTCCGATGACTCATGTAATAGAGGAACTGAGAAGAATCCTTTGCCTCCTTCCCTCAGTTATTTATAGGGTCACAGAAAGAGTGTATTGCACAAAGCAAAAGTGGTCTATTAAAAGCAACCAGAGCTAAAGAGACCTACTATATTTAAAATCTTAGAAGCACAATTGTGTTGTCATCTGGAATGATGTATTGAAAAAAAAGTCACGTTCTAAGCTGATGAGAACAATGACTTTTTAATTTTGAAAACCAGTAAAAAGAAACCCTTAAAAACTCTTTTGAAGAAAAAAAAAAAGGCTAGACATATTTGCTCTGTGGCATCTTTTCTTCTTTGTCAGGTCCATGAAATTACCTTTAAAAATAGCTGTGTGGCAACAGCCAAGAATGAAAATGGTTTTAGGGTTTTTTGGGTTGTTTTTTTTTTTTTGATAGTTTACAGAAAGGCACTTGAGTGATGTGGCATTTCCTGTGCTTAGAAATATTTATCCTAAAATTCTGGGTTCAAGGGGTGAGAAGAAAATAAGAAGGGACACTTCACCACAATAGAAGTCCACCACAATAGACTGAATATTAAGAACTTCTTGTGTACAAGTGAGATTATGTCTGGAAGTTATATTTATGCATATGGAAAACATTTATAAAGCAGTTACTATAAAATAGTCACTCCAAATCTGTAGTTTACAGTTTTTCTTAAGTTTTATTGATTTCAGAACTGATTTTTTAATATGACATTAGACAGAATTTTAGCTTGACAGAGGACTTGAAGTTAGCAAGTATTCATTATTCAACCAAGCCTCCACAAATCAACTAGACTTTAGAAAACGAAGGGGTAGACTGGAAGGAACAAAGAGTGGTTTGTCATTGCTTGACACTGGTCCTGACTATCTGGTCCTGACACTTCACCATGACTATCTGTTCCTCACTCGCTGAATAGCCTAGGCCTGTTAGTTGTCCCAGCTCAAACTCAGGATCTTCATCTGTAAAAAAGAATGATATAATGTTTGTCTCACCACGCTGATGTGGGAGCTGCACTGGCCTGTTTGCTGAGCCACCTGCCATATTATTCTGGTGCCTACATGATACATTCTAGTGGAAGCTCCCTTCCTACTTTGCACATGACTGTCATTATGCTGTGCCCTCACAGATAAAGAAAGACATTGTCTCTCTTGTGGCTCTTATATGGACACTAATACCATTCAAAAGAACTCCACTATCATGACCAAAATGCCTCCTACACGCTCCATCTTAAATACCATCTTACTGGGGATAAAACACCAACGTAAGAATTTTGGTAAGACCTATGCCTACAAGACATTGACCTAAACTTGAAGTAATTATAAGGACTAAATTAATGATTTTATTAAAGTATTTTTCACACTGATCTACCTAGAGAAAATACACAGTAAGTACTTCCTATCCTCACCTTCATTATCACCATTGCCCTCATCAAGATCATCAACATTATCGTCATCGTCATCATCATGTCATTCTTGTTTTTCGATTTTCTGTCACCCTCCACATCCACGTCAAGATATAGATCTACAAGCCATTTCATGTAGATTTTCAAATGTATTTTATAACATTTAAATATATGCATTTCCTTCCTCCTATGTCACCATTCTAGTTCAAGCCAATATCATTGCTTACTTAGAGTACAGCAGTAACTTCTAGTTGACCTTGCCCATTCTTTACTTATTGCCTTCTAGTTTTCCACAGCAGCAAAGTGAATTTCCAAGATGTCGATAATTTGCCTTTTAATAGTTTTACATTGTAATTTAGAATAAAGTTAACGTTCCTTGCTACATCTTTAAGTTTTATATGCTGTAGTCACTTACCAACTCTACAACTTCATCTTACCCCAATTTTACTTGGTTCTTTAGTGGATTAATACAGTTATTTTTTTTTTAAATTTATGAGTATACTCTAGCCACTTATTGACTCAAGACATTTGCATATTCTTTTCCCTCTCTCCTGTTTATCATACTGATTTTTGATTACTTTTAAATATTTAGAATGAAAATTGAAATGTATCTAGATGCTAGCTGACAGGTGAAAATTATTGATGTTGCTGCTATAATGTACAAGATTAACAATTAGTTTCCACGGACCCAGTTTTCAAACACAAATGCTATAAGTTGTCTCAGTCATCCAAGTGAAAATACAAAGCCCACCAAACTACCAAAGGGGGGGGGGGAGTATTAGGCGAATAAATAAAATGGAAAAAAAAAACCCACCAAATGAATAAAAACACATCTCTACTAGACAATGTATGTCACTAAAATGCTAATGAACAGCAAATAAATAAATGAAATATATATTTAATACCTAAATTTTTAATATCAAGGAACAAATTATGAAATCAATTTTATTTTTAATGCAAAGGAGATTTTTTCTTTCTAATTTGAGAAAAATGTTATAAAAATAACTTTTCATATAAGAAAATTATATAATGGGAATAATAAAGATGAAAAAATCACCAAAGACAAAAACTACTGCATTATTTTTGATACAATGACCTCCAGTTATACCTATTTTAACAAGATAAGTTCATAGAGATTTACTTAGGATTACTGTCAAATACTAGACTACATGGGAATAAAAATTTTCCATGAATTCAGCATATAGTAGCCTATCTTTCATTAGAGAAAATTCCTCAGTAGTAATAAAGAATATGGTTCCAAACTTTGTATAAACAAATAAAACTATTTAATTAAATCCTCTTTAGCAAAACATAGAAATTTCAGATAATATTTTTTGAAATTGCATATAATGACGTTTATCTCAACTATAAAATATATCATTCTCTGAATTGCTCCCTTTTAAAACAAGGTTTATGACACCTCATTCTAGTTCTTGGATTTTTATAGCTTTTATACACTAAACACTTTGGAAGATACTGTATAGAGTTTAGTGAGTTTGTACTGACCCACATTTTACACATTTTTAAAATTTTTTTCAGCAATAAAACTTTATCATCTTTTGATTAGCTGAGCAGAGAAATCTGAAGCGAATTAAAAACTGCAAACATTTAGTGGATTTCTTTTAGTTCATTGAAGATCAAATCAATGTTCCTTATGTTGGGGTTCTGAAATCTAGGGTGCCCAAGAGGACTTCTCAGACTTCTCAAGAATGTACAACTACTACACAATTTCAGAACATGCCCAAACTCTTGTATTTATTAAAATGTAGCACAAAATAATGACCCACCCAAATATTTATGCTGACTTAAGAAAAAGAAAAACAAAGGTACGCATAATCCGTAAATGTTGAGTCAGACTAAAACAAAACTAAGCAAGACCACACCACGGCACCCTTGTTTCCAAGGAACTGTGCTGATTTAAAATGAAAAGCATTGACTCACCATGCAGTGTATAGGAAGTAGCAGTGTACTAAAATAAAGCAAAATAAGTTGCATTTTAGCAGTCAGAGCCATATTCACATTGTAATTGCTGATTTAGTGTCAACAAAAGAACATCATCTGTCACAGTAAAGTAATGATGTTAGTTTGGATTTTACTGTTTGTTTAGTTTTGTTAGCATTTAATTTATAAATTATTTTGACTTTATAGCTTCCTATAAGCCAGAAGTAAGTAAATTTAGACACTTTGTTTATACTTATTTAACTAACATTATAATAAAAATAATGCAAGTCACCAAGGAAGGAGAACAAATGCCAGGAATTCTCAAAACATAGCATAAAACTGAAATATATGTTACAATAGTTGGTGTTATCTGCACATAGAAATACCCGGTACAATAGCAAGTTAGCAATAAGTCTTCATGCTTTTCCCCTCTGCTATTTTCTAAGTTAAACTTTTTTTTATTTTTAGATAATTGTGTTTTCATATGCAGTTATTTGAAATGATACATAGAAAGCCAATGTACTCTTTTCCCAGCTTCCCATAACCCATATGGTAACACACTGCAAAACTATAGTCCAGTCCAAAGCAGGAAGCTGGCATTGATAGTTGAGTATAGTGTATTTCTGTTACCAGGGCCCTGTACCTTTCTCTTACATAGTCAAACCCTCTTTCCTCCTCCTCTGCCCTCTCTCCCTTTATTATTCAAAACTATTATGTTCTCCCTTTTTTATAAATCTGTAATATATATATATATGAAATATAAAATATATATAACATCTGAATAGATGCTTTCATTTCCTTTTGTTGCTTATTGTACTGGACAGGATTCTCAACATTATGTAAATAAATGTGACATCCGGTAAATATGCACTTTGCTTCTCTCTTTCACCTGAAAGAAAGTATTTGGTCTTTATTTGCTGTAGATTTTTCTCTAATGGTCTTCGTCAGATTAGGACAGCTCTCTTCTATTCTTATTTTCCTGGAAGTGTGTAGCATGAAGGGGTATTGATTTTTCAAATGCTTTTTCTGCACCACTGATACTATTATTTGATTTTCCTTCTTTAACCTGTTAATATGGTAGTTCATATTGATAGTTTAATATAGAAGCAGGTTTGTCTCCTTGTAATAAACCCCAAGTGTTTATAGTATATATGGCTTTGTATGTATTGCTGCATTCTAGATAGTAATATTTAGTTTAAATAAATGTTTCTTTGTTCAAAGTATATTTTAATTAGTTTTTTTAAGTATCAAGGTAAGGCAGAATCAATAAAATAATAAATTGAGAAATATTCTCCCCTATTATATATTTTGGAAATGACATAAAATCTGTGCTGATTTTTCTTTAAAATTGCTTAGAAATTTCTAATGAAATGATTTAATCCTAGAGATTTATTTTATGGAGGTTAGGGGAGGATATTCAAATTCAATTTCCTAAATAGTTATGTATTCAATTTAAATTAAATTTTCAATTATTTATTTGATCTTCAATAAATTATAATAGTATGTATTTTTTGTAGAATTAGTTCAATTCATCTAAGTAGTCAAAATTATATGTGCAGAGTTTTTTTTTTGTAGTAACCTTTTATATTTATTTTGGTATCTGTGTTATCTATGGAGAAATTGAGTAAAATGTCCCTCTCTAACTCTTGAAGTCTGATTTATTTAGCTATTACTGTTTTTTTCTTAAAATACACTATATTATTTTTCATCCTTTTACTTTCAATTCAATTATGTTGTCATATTTGAGGTGAGTTTCTTATAGACAGCATACAGTTGGGCCATGTTTTCTTAATCCATTTTTCAGCATCTGACTTTTAATTGGTATAGTTAGACTATAGAAGAGCAAAATATGCCACCCCAAAATATGCCTGTTTGACATATTGATTATTTTGAGCTAATTATTTTTAAAAATAACAGACTCAAGAAAAGTTCTGGGAACCAAGTAGAAATTACCTGTTTGTAAAAGACATTTATATTTATAAGAAAAAAATCTCCATTGTCAGGGAATATTCCTCAGGGTAGCCAGAAGGAGCAGACGATCAAGTCTCCAGAAACTCTTAACAGTGAAGGAGTCAATTAATTAAATTTGCATAAAATATGCACACTTATTTATGGTTCCTTTCCTGATAGCCTCCCATAATTGATCCTTTCCCTGCAACATCTCTGTCTTTAGCTGAATATGTTTTTGCAGGGATGGCTTGGACCATTTCAGTGACTTAGTCTAGGTAGGTCTTTCCCATGCATGCAAGAGGTCAGCACACTATACAACCTCTTGTTTGTTTTTCTACTGTTAATATGTGTTGTTTTGTTTCAATAACAGGGAGTGTCTCAGTCAAGAACATAGAACAGTGGAGGGAAAGTTATTTTTCCTCCCCTGCAAGACCATTCACAATTTAAGGTAATGATGTTCAGACTTAAGTCTGACATTTTATATTTTGCTTTCTGTTTTCTATTTGTTTTTTCATGTCTGCTTGTAGTTTATTCGAATATTTTAAGAACCAACTTTGATTTATCTTCAGTATTTTTTAGTACATATATTCATATGGCTATTTACTATTGCTTGAATATCACATATCCATAGTACTTTTGAGTACATATATTCATATAGCTATTTACTATTGCTTAAATATCACATATCCATAGCTGAGCCAGTCTACTATAGTTGTCATTTTATCAGTTAGAGTGAACTTAAGTTATCAGAAGTATAGGAATTTTATCTCCTTGACATTCTTTATGCTTCTCCTTTTGTTACATAATCTGTAGATAGATAGATAGATAGATAGATAGATAGATAGATAGATAGATAGATAGATATGATCCATTTTGAGTATTCTTATGGTGGGGGTAAGATCTGCATCTAGATTCATTATTGTTCTTGCATGTGAGTGTTCAATTATTCTATCAGCATTTGTTGAAATGACTCACTTTGCTACATTGGGTTGCCTTTACTCCTTTGTCAAAGATCAGTGGAATCCCCATGCAGCCATTTCTGAGTTCTCTCTTCTATTCCTTTGACCAATTTTTCTATTCTTTTACCCATGCCACACACTATCTTGATTACTGTAGCTTTATAGCAAGTTTTGAAGGTGAGCATTGCTAATCTTCCAACTTTGTCTCCAATACTGTGTTGGCTATTATGAGTCTTTTGACTCTCCTTGATAATATTCATGAAAAGCTTCCCTGGAGTTTTGATTCAGTTTCGTTTTATCTATAAATCATGTTGGGAATCACTGATCTCAACCTTTTTTTTTGTCCATGAATATGGAATATCACTACTTTTAATTTATTCTTTGAATTTGTTCATAAGCATTTTCAGTATTTCTCATATAGATCTTGTACATATTTTCTTAGTTTTATAAGTATTTCATTACTGCGGATGCTAATGCAAACTGAATAGAATTGAATAGAATTTATATATATATATATAATATATATATATGTGTGTATATATATATATTCTTTCCAATGAAAGAAAAATTAGAATACTAAAGGGGAAAAGGGAAGTCTATTGCATTTATCCACATTTTCCCCTTTTATTTTTTCTAGAATCCTTATTTTATTATTCTCTTCCTGTTAGAGAGTGTCCCATAGCCATTCTTTTAGGCTATGTCTGCCACTGTTACACATGCACCTCTGTGAAAGGGATGTGCCATCTCCCCACCCCCAGTTACATGCAACCACCTTGGTTTACAAGACCCAGTATGCCACGAACGAGACTTCCTGAGTGGGGGGGCTACTGGGAACTAAGGGGGAGCTGAGTGCCTAGGTGAGGACACATAACACAGAAGTTAGGTGGGCCCTTCTCTCTTCTGTAGCCTGACTGACAACTTGGTACAAATGGGAAGGAGACTTGGAGGACACACATGGAGGAGAGATAAGTAGAGGAGACATATAAGTGAGAGACGCGTGGGTGAGAGACATATGTGGACTTTTTCCTTGGCAGAGACAATGGCAGCTGTTATCTTGATGTGGTATCTCCTTCTGTCACAGCTCTCTGAAACCTGCTTAAATCCCTTCTTATGGTTCCTTGCTAGAAGGTTCCTTATACTTATAGCAAGCTTGTAGCAATTTGGGTTTCAGTGGTCCCATTTTGGGCCAAGCCTGTTTGACTGTCATTTGCCCACAAAGGGGTGGGTTTCTTTCATTCTTTTTTTTTTTTTTTTTTGAGTTTTACTAGGAACATCCTTTCTTGTCTATTTCTATGCACACTAATTCTATTAAAATCCTTCACATTAAGAGTAGGCTTCCTTTGCCTTTTTGTTTGTAAATAGCCAAATCCCTTTCAAAGTATGCATCCCTTGCCAGTTTGTGGGCCCTGGGTGCCCCTTGGTACACATTAACATTACTGATATATCCTCCTCATTTTCCTTCGCCTAAGCATGCCTTGAGTCTTCCTTAACACTTTGTGGTCCGCTCACTTAGTACGTGTTTTTGTCACCAGTATCAGGTGGCCGCTCACGTATTAATACGTGTTCATCTATTCTCTGGTTTTTCACACCACGGTGGATTTATTTGGAACTATTAGGAGCTATGTCTTTGATCATACTCAGTCTAGAAGCTTTAAACATTGTTTTGGCGAAAGTGTAAGGTGTTTTATGAGAGATATTACAGTTTTTTTTAATATCTAGTAGTTCAGGAGTTGTGTGCGTTTTATTGAATGCTTATACCATTCATGTGGTGGCACAGAAAATGGCTGGCCCCAAGGGCTGGTAAATTTAAAGGGCACCAGCACACAAAGTGTTAAGGAAATGTGAGTGGTATAGGTTTGGCAGATCTTTTCTTTTAGCACTTGAAAATTGATCACCTCTGGGCCTCCCTGGTGCACAGCGGTTAAGCCCTGTGCTGTGGAGCTGTCGGTAGCGATGGGAGTTCAACTCCTGGTTGGGGAGATTCCCACATGACACAGCAGACCTCTCCTGACTCACCCGCTGCTCCCCTCAACAGCGTATTTCCGTTTGTCTGCCTTGCTTCTCCCCACTCTGTCTCTGGTGAACCCCCTCAACGCCCCACGCCTCTGGCCTGTACCCCAGCTTGTATGCATAAATAAATAAATCTTTAAAAAAAAGAAAATTGATCTCCTCTGATGAGAAACTTGCTATTATTAAAATTACTTTTTTTTTCATGATAGGAATGTGTTGTTTCTCTCTCAATGTCCTCAAGGTTTTATTTTTCTGAAGTTATCAAAAGTAGGACCATGATGTATCTTAATGTGGATTTCTTTGAATTAATTTTTCTTTGAGTTCACTCAACTCCTTGAATCTGAAAGATTATTTATTTTGCTAAATTTGGAAACTTTTAGTCATTATTTTAGCACCTTTATCTCCCTTTCCCCTATAGTATTTTAATGATATGTTTGTTAGTTTTACAGATGCTTGGGATTCTTTTCTTTCTTTATTCAGCTCATTTCCATTTTTTTTTCAAGTCCCAACAACCAATTTTTTATGGTGTCTACACATTCAAGAATATGGCCCAATAAGTCTTTGAAGCTACCTCATCTTCCGTTTGACCTTTTTTTTTTTAACATCAGTTCAATTGATGAAAGCTTGAAACATACTGCCATCTTTTCCCCCATTTCTGTATTCTAAAACTAATTAGAAGCTGCTGTTATTCTGCCCAATATAACCTTTAAGTTTTTAATTTGAGTTCCTTCCATTTAGTGTTTGTTTGTTTAAATTGCAAGATGATTTTCTGCTGTATCTTTTCTCCCACTCCTGTTTTTATATTGAATCTAATTGAGTCAAATCTTGCTCAAATGTCAGCATGACAGGACCTTAACAGTGCTTTCAGTTCACTGCAAATTCCACAATCAACTGTTGTTTAATTTAAAAAATCTCATAACTACAAACCATCTCAAAGAATGATGCTTCAAAGGATGGAAGAAAAAATGATTATTCTTGTCTGAACCAGATTTCTGTGACTCAACTAATTGTTTTATTTCCTGACCTCAGAGACTTAGATGTTTCTTCTTGACTTCTACGTCTTTGAAAGTTGCTGCCCCAAGGATGATGTAAAATGCAGATCATTAATGACAGCAACTGTGCTGGGAGAGTGTTGGCCTCTGCAGACAAGTCCTTACAAAGAATGGGAGCTTTGGTTTGCCAGGGTGTAGGGGAAAATCCCCCAGTCCTCTGAAATCAAGTAATAAAACAGCATCAGATGGGCTAGCAAAGGGACAATGATTCAATGACATGCATATAGGGAAAACTACAATGATCATGCTCATCCGCCATCATACGGGGAGAAAACAATTTATATTCTGCACAAACCAGAGGAATTTATATTCAGCGCTACACAACAGGGTTAAAGGGCCTGTGCTCCAAAGAGATGGGGAGGGAATGTGAATTCAAGGAGACAGGGAGTGGTGATCACTTCTTCCTTTAACAGGGAAAGGACAAAGGAACTAAGTAAAGGACAGGCCTTGTCCTTTTTTTTTTTTTAAGATTTATTTATTTATGCATACAAGCTGGGGTACAGGCCAGAGGTGTGGGGTGGTGAGAGGGTTCACCAGAGACAGAGTGGGGAGCAGAACAGGCAGATCAGAAATTCATTGCTGAGGGGAGCAGCGGGCGAGACAGGAGAGGTCTGCCGCCATGTGGGAATCTCCCCGACTGGGTGTCGAACTTGAGTCACTGCTGCCGACAGCTCCACAGCACAGGGCTTAACCGCTGCGCCACCAGGGAGGCCCCAGGCCTTGTCCTTAATCTTTGTGGGTCTTTACTGTCCTCAGCTCAAAATAATCTACATAACAGATGGGGACATCATGAGGAAGCCAATCCTGAGAATCTTGGGGTGGTCTGATTTGAACTTCTTCAGTGTTTCTACCTGCCCCAAACCCACAACCCTCCCAAAGTTACAGCTCTCCTGAGGATTTATAATAAAATAGTACTGTTGTATATTTCCAACCCCTTGGTCTTTTAAGCCTTCTCTATAATCATGAAAATATATGGGTCACTCAATTGAGTTCATCAGGCTTTTAATGAACACTGACATCTGCCCAGTGTAGTCTTTTTGTATGGTCTTTCTCAAGCACTTTCTCCAGCAACTTGTCCACCTTCAGTCAAACACTGAAGTGGTTTTGTTTTGATTATTGAGTCACACTCTGAAACCTTATATTCTGCTAATCCCTCTTTAAACTAGTTGTTTTACGAGGTATATGTGAATGTACTTAGAAAAGTTAAAAACATCTTTACTGCAATGCAGGGAATTTTTACCATTAGGAGTTTATTTGAAAGTAATACACTGCCCAAATTATATTTATGGAATTCAAAACTCAAAAATGGTCAATACTTCTTATGGAAGATGATACATATATATATAATGGTATGTGTGTGTGTGTGTGTGTGCGTGTGTGTGTGTGTGTGTGTGTGTATCCCTTTCAGACTGAGAAGGAAGGCAAAGTGTATACATTTCTTGTAGTCTCCTTTACTAGCATAGTATTTATTTGTTACATATATATGTATGTATGTATAAATGCACTTTTAATAGCATGATATCATGTGTTACTATTTTATACTGGTGAATTTGCAGTAAGCAAATCCGTATTTCTCATTTGCTTGGAAAAGCCAGAAAAGTCAGCCAAAGAAAGCAAGAATAAAAGTGAAATATTTTGCATATTGCCTAAATTATGATAAGCAATAATGTGTTCCAAATATAATGTGTACATTTCTCATGGTTGATGAGAATGTTCTTTTTATACTCGCTAAAGGATGTCACATTAGAGGAATATAATCAAAGGTCTTTCCTCTTCATTTCTGAATGTGAGTACTCAGGAGGACCACTCAGCTTAGCTCTGGCTGATCAGCACACTCCAGTTATGGATAGTCAGTGAGCCATAGTGACTAACCCAGCAATGGGCATGCACCCCAAGCCAGGCAACTAATTTAGAATATTCATTGGAAGTAATATGTATGTGATGAATAAAACTATGAGAACGAGGAAACATAGCCTCGTGGCTATAAACCTACAATCTGGAACCAGACACTAACACAAAAGCTTGTCTCAATTGGACAAGTTTCTTAGCCTCTCTGTGCCTCATTTTCCTAAACCAAAAAATGTGGATAATAATATCAATAGTGCCGACTTCCTAGTTATTCTCAGTATTTAATAAGCTATTGTATTGTAAGTGCTTCAAATAGGTACTCATTTTATTATTGTTTAGTTATTGGCATTTTGTTAAACTAGTAGGACATAAATATTGAGCTTCTAGTAGTTATTTCACTACTAACATCCACTAGAGAATAAATTCAAAAGAAGGAAAGGTTATAGCTAAAAGATGGAAATAGATAGCTTGATTTTAGCGATGGCTATCACTGACTGTAATTTTTAGATAAGGTAACTGGACAAAAAGATTTTTGCCCTCCAGGCTGAGCCACAGAACAGTCACATCTCAGTCAGAATTTGTGAAACTGAGTCCAAGTCTTTCTTGTTCTATTTCAACATGCCCTGTGGGAGGGAGCAGAAGCATCAGGTACAGCTGCACCTGTCACACCTGTAATTAACAGAGGGAGAAAAGCCAGGAGAGACCAGAGATTTAGAACCCCAGGATCCCTGGCTCAGAGCCCATTGTTTTGCTTTTGTTTTCACCAAACACATGGAATACATGGTCTTTCATTGAATTGTTTATATCAGCTACTACAAAATTGTATCATCCTCTTGGTTTTAAAAAAGTAAAACATATCTGAAAATCCACACTAGACAAAAACAAAGAATAACAATTATCTGCTTTGTTTCTTGACAATCCTTGTTTCCACTCCAACAGACAATGGTTCTCTTCACTGTAGCTTTTTCTTCTGGTATTTAACACATTCCCGAATAATGCTTTTCTGCTACTATTTCTTGATTCAATTATTCAGACATGAGCTGTTCACTCCCTATAATGGTAGAAGAGGCTTCCAGCTTTCTTTAAACCTCCCACCATTCCCTCTTCCTTTATATGAAATTAATAAACGATGCCTTGGTCTTGAGTGAAGCAATGGATGATTATTACATATTCATTCTTTCACTGCTCTTGATTCTGTTTTGCTTCATTTTGAATTTTGCCTTGTCTTTGTTAACTCCATAACACTTAGCCAGGGGCTAACTCTCATGGTTCAGGCTGGGCATCCTGTTGGCAGTCTGGGTGTTGGTGCTGCCACTTCTCCCGTGCAGCGGGGGCGAGGGGGCGAGGGGTGGAGCTGGGAGGGTCTGGCATCCTGGATCCCAGGTGTTGAATGTATAAAGCACGTCTACCAGTCACTTCCTGAGCAAAAGAGAAGGCCATGAATGTAAGTGATACATTACTTGAAACTTTTCAACCCTGAAAAACCTCTCCGTTGTACCCTCACACTTAATTGGCAATTTATCATGTTATAGCTTTGAAAAAGCATCCAAAAGCCATGCTTTCGGATTGGAAAGCACTTCCTTTGGCAATGTTGGAAGCAATATCCCACTGCATTTTTTTTTTTTCTTTCAGGTCTTATTTGAAAAGTTTGTTGTCCTTTTGTTGCTAATTCCTCACTGATTTTTGATACTTCCCCTGACGCCCAGAATAATGTAGGATTTTTGCCTTAATCTTTTAAAATAATATGATGATGGCCTTCAAGCTATTTTTTTGAAGATTTATTTATTTATGCATACAAGAGCTGGGGTGTAGGCCAGAGGTGTGGGTGTGGTGAGAGGATTCACCAGAGACAGAGTGGGGAGCAGAACAGGCAGATTCACTCAAATACACTGCTGAGGGGAGCAGCAGGAGAGGCAGGAGAGGTCTGCTGCGCCATGTGGGAATCTCCCTGGCTAGGTATTGAACTCATGCTGCAGTGGTTCTGGATAGCTTCATTGTGCTGTGTTTAACCCGTTGCGCCACCAGGGAGACCCCCTTCAAGCTATTTTTCAGTGCATTGTGTTGAGTGGTTGATGGACACTTTTTTTTTTTTTCAAAGGGTTATTTTCATCTTTATTTGATTTTATTGCATAGAAGAACTGGGGTGTAGACCAGAGGTGCAGGAGGGCAGAGGGCAGGTAGGTGAGGGTTGAGAGGATTCACCAGACAGAGAGTGGGGAGCAGAACAGGCGGAACCACTGAAATATACTGCTGAGGGGAGCAGCAGGAGAGGCAGGAGAGGTCTGCTGCGCCATGTGGGTCAGCTCCCTGGCCAGGGATCAAACTCAGGCCACAGTGGTGATTAGCGCTGAGACTTAACCCTTAGGCCACCAGGGTGGCCTCCAGTTGATGGACGTTTTAATCTAGATACATCCGTTAGGGAATTTACTTTCCTGGATGACATTTCCCTGTGGCCACTGTTCTTTCTGAAACTCCTGTTGGTTGTGTGATATACAATCTAGTCTAATATTCTAATTGTTTAGTCTTTTGTGCTCATTCACCCTATTTGTCTTCTGGTCTCAAAAAAACCTTGATTTTTATCTTTCAAACTTTTTACTTTAAATTGTTTAGGGTTATTGAGGTAATGTTGATTTTCAGCACTGTATGTTTTGGAGGTATAATTTCACACCTGGGCAAATGATGTTTTTGTTTTTGTTTTTGTTTTAAAGATTTTTTTTTTTTTATTTACACATACAAGCTGGGGTACAGGCCAGAGGCGTGGGGCGGCGAGAGGGTTCACCAGAGACAGAGTGGAGGCGCAACAGGCAGATCAGAAATACACTGCTGAGGGGAGCAGCAGGCGAGGCAGGAGAGGTCTGCCGCGCCATGTGGGATTCTCCCTGGCCGGGTGTCGAACTCGCGTCGCCGCTGCCGACAGCTCCACGGCGCAGTGCTTAACCACTGCGCCACCGGGGAAGCCCGGCAAATGATGTTTGTATGAATTTCCACACCCACCACCAAATCACCCAGAGTTCTCCCTCTCCCCAATTTGTCCCCCACTTCCAACCTCTCCTTCAGATCTCATTTTTACAGTCAGATTTCTAAGGCTGGTTTTGGTTTGATTTTGTCTACTTCTTTGATTTGCTTTTATATTCCGCATTGAGTGAAATCATCCAGTATTTGTCTTTCTCCTTCTATCTTATTTTGCTTACCATAGGCCCTCCAGTTCTAGCCAAATCATTTTACTTTTTAAACATGATTATTTTTAACTTCATAAGAACTACTTATATTCTGATTGTAATGGTATTCAATTATCATGTCATAAATGGAATATATTTTCTGATATCCCCCAGACTATCAAGGGTAGGTACATTGTCTTTGAGATACTATTGTCTATTTCTTTGTATCAACCTCTGATTTTTTGCTAGAGAATTTCTTCAAAATACCTGTCACTTTCATTAATTTTTCTTATGAGCATGAAACAATATATTGATTGGACTGAGACTTTTGAATGGTAGGGTGGACAGCTGAATCTTTGTTGGAAAATGCAAAATATTATTGTTGCTTGGTGTGGAACTGTTCAGTCTTTGAAGAGAATATCTTTACACCTTTGCCAAGGCATTCTCACCCTCTGTTTTCAGGTGGGAAGCTCAACTTCTTGTCTGGTGATCTTCAGTTCAGACCATCTGCCTCATTTTCTCTGGTGAATGTATCTGGGGCACGGAGACCATTTACTAAACTGAGAGAGGGAAGGGTTAGACAGGAAGGTCTGTTTTTGTATGAACTTTTAAAATACCTTTTTTTCAGTCTTCTGAATCAACCTTCCTTGGTGGCTGGTGCCTCCTCTCGGAGGGTTGGAGATCACCATTCTCTCCTTCTATGGTCCTTAACTAGCTTGGCTAATGGATTCACCATCCTTCTGCCTACTATCCATCTTCTAACATGGCATAAGGCTTAAATATTTCTTATTTTCATCCTGACAACACTTTTGGTCTATTTTTTATTGCTTTGGAGATTAATTTCAATAAACAAATGACTTAAGGTATTAGAAGACTTTTTGAACTCCTTCCATTTTGCAATCAAAAGTAACACATTTTATTTTATATAAGGATAGATGCAGTTGCTGAAAAGACTTCACCTGAAACAAGAAGTAAGAGAAAGGCAGGTTTTATAGCTGACTAAGAAATCACAGATCAAATGTGTGGGGCCCATCAGCTACCTGTCACGTTAGAACCATCAAGGGAAATGATTATGGGCTTTTAGACAGCTGTAATAGCGTTTGTTGGGGGTGTTTTCTCCGCCAGGATTTTAATACTCTACTTGACAAAACTAGGTTTTCTATTATATAACAAATTCCCATATACTTAAGTCAGAAGTTTGACATGCAGTGCGTGTCTTCTCCATGTGGGGCAGTAGAGAGTGAATTTGAAGTTGCTATTCCGTCTGAATTCTCATCTAAAGTCTCTGGGACAAATCCATCTCCATGCTTGTTTTTGCTGTTGGTGGGATTCAGGTCCTGTGGGTGTTAAGAATGAGATGCCTGCTTCAGTGTTGATAGTGTGGTGTAAGTTCCTAGAAGCTACTGGATTCCTTGGCACATGGCCCCCTCTCTCTTCGAGTCAGCACCAATGAGTAAAATGCTCTCTCATTCTTTGAACCCATGACCTTCTTTTGTGTAACAAGCTAGGAAAAAAAAAAAAAAACACCTCTGCATTTAATAGGTTCATGTGATTAGACTGGGCCCTCCCAGATAATCACCTTGTCTTAAGGTCAACTGTGCCAAATAACGAAACCTAATTGTGCGAGTAAAATTCATAATCTTTAGAATCCGATGGTTTATGCAAGTCCTGTATGGAAGGCATGGGAGGTCATATCTTGGGGACTATTTTAGAATTCTGCTTACCACAATTAAATACACAAAATCCCGTCGTATGCATCCTTTATTAAAAATAAATTTGGAACTACTTTTAAACATAGAGAAGTTCCCCGAAATATTCCATATTCCATGTCACACAGATAGTTCCCCCACTTGCTAAGCTCTCACATAACTGTAGTAGCATCATTCAAACCAAGTATTCACCTTGATGAAGTGCCTTTGCCACTTCTTTATTCCACAAGAAGTGATATTATAATCTTAAGCACCACCCTTTTTTTCCTTTAAAATTCTTCTTTATCTTTCAAGCATTAGCACAAAATTTATCTCCTGGGAGGGGAGGGGACCTCATCCTCAATCCTCTGAATTACCCACACCCCATTGCAAATGCCTGTTTTTAGCACTGCACAAATAATTAGAGAACTATGTATCTGTTTGCTCCCTCTATAGTGCGTATTTATCATGTATTTATTAAAGTTCAGTATGTCAGACAGGGATCTACTAAAATCAGAAACTGTAGGTATTTACTGTCTTCATTCTCTACTTAGCATAAACTCTAGAACATAATATGCTATTTGTTATTTTTTGATTGAAAAAATGAGCGCTAGTATAGCGTATTCATAGAATCATGACTAAAAAGTCTTTTGGATTTTAGAATATACTGAAAGGACATCATCATCATATATATACATAAAATATTTTTGTACACATAGATTGGAGGTCTATTTATTTTTTCCTTCGGGTTGCTACATTAGAGTGCACATTTTTATTTTTCTGATATGGGTAATAAATAGCAATCTTTATAGTCACATGCTTTTTCATCCCGTGCATACACTCACAGACCCTTTCCAAAATGAATGCTGTCTTTTCTTTCTTTATTTCTACATGGTAAAAATGAATCTCTTGATAATAATGGTCTTAAATTCATTGACTAGGGCCTCAAAAGCTGAGACTTGGCAGATATCTCTGGGTAATAAAAGAAAATGCACAACTGCAGGTTATAACTCTGAGACGGTCCTGTTCCAGGCGCAGAGGAGATAATGGAACAGGGCTGCTCTCTGCCAAGGGCAGAGCAGGAGAAGGTGCATTCGCGCCCCACCCGGCAAGGGGCAGAGAGGCACCTCAGAAAGGCCTTGGAGCAGAGGGCACTTTCCCATGTAGCATATGGAGAACATCACAGAGTCAGCAAGACAAATTAACGGCCCCATAATAAAATGCATGTTCACATGCTATTAAAGCTGGTGTCACACTTCATTGCATCGAGGACTGGAAGCTCTTGGTGATGGAAGATGAGGTCAGCTCCCTAAGCCAGCCTGAGTTATGAGTGGGCAGTACTTTCCCGTAAAGTCCCCTGGAGCTTGGGGAGTTCTCTGTATTCGGTTTGGTCACTTCCATGAAAGGAAAATAAGTAATGACCCTTCCACATGTAGATTTGGAAATAGAGGTGCAAAATGGTCCAGCCAGGTAGGCACTGCTAACTGAAAGCCATCGATGACAAAAACAGAAAGGTGACTAAATCCCCTTACAGAAAATTGGTTGCTTACTTATTGAGTGTCTGGTTGGTGGAAGATGGCTTAGAGTTTCCGTGGAAGGGAGAATGGATTGACACTTCCAGAAACTCATGGCTTCTAAGATGTATTCCATTGGAATGCTGTGCAAAATTAATCTACAGCAATTTGCTTGGACCTACATTCTGGACCACCAAAGCATTTCAGTAAAAAGTACAGCTTGTTCCACTGAATGATTATATCATTCCCCAGTTCAGTATCAGAAAAGCATGACATTTTTCACTGCTAAAGAAAGTTTGGTTGTAAAGGTCACACGTTTTTGAAGAGCCTAAGTCATTAAACTAAGATGGTGCCTTACCCTTTACTCAAATTTTTGGCACAAAATAGTTATTCAGTAGTAGTTGATATTTTAATGCACAGATGCTAAAAACACTTTAAGTGGGGTGAGGTAGAAATGCCCTTGAGTTGGGAATCCAGAATCTTTTTTTTTTTAAAAGATTTAATTATTTACACATACAAGAACTCAGGTATAGGCCCGAGGTATGGGGTGTGTGTGTGTATGAGAGAGAGGATTCACCAGAGACAGAGTGGGGAGCAGAACAGGCGGATCTACTGAAGTACACTGCTGAGGGGCGCAGTGGGCGAGGCAGGAGAGGTCTCATGTGGGAAGCTCCCTGGCCGGGGATCAAACTCGTGCTGCAGTGGCTGCAGATAACTTCATCGTGCTGAGACTTAACCCAGTTGTACCACCAGGGAGGCCCGGAATCTGGAATCTTTATGTCAATATTGGGTCTGCATCTGCCTTGCTGGGTAACCCTGGTGACTCTCCCATCTTTAAAATAATTTCCTGAATATTCTAAAATAAGAGTACTCTCAGCTTCCACTTTTAAGAATGGAAGAACCCCATCCTTATTGTAGGTCATCAGATAGTGACAGCTATCCTATTACAGATGTTCCATATGGTAAAAGTGCTGTAAAAAAATGAAACAACAATTATAAATACTGAGCATCCTCTCTTGACAAGCTTCCTTCTATTTTGGGACTCTTTACTTGCAGACCAGTTGGTAACAACACTGCTCTATTTGCAAGCTGACCGCTTGCCTCACGCAGACCAGCTGTTGTTGACCCTGCACAAAAGTGACCACCAGGAAAGGTGGTGTCAGACACACAGTAACAGGAGAGAAGCTCCCCTCAAGCATTCTAAGCGTTTACAATTTTTGCATGTTCTTTCAGGCTTTGAGGTCCTTTCTCTTACTCATCTGAGACTGCCTTTCCTAAACCTCATCTCGTAGGTGTCTGCATTCACCTGTGACAAGACTGTATCAGTGTTGCAAGGTCATGTCATCGTAGTCAAAGTATAAGCTGACAGGATGAAAAATCAGAGTTGGTTTGCAAACCAATGTGAATTTAGTTGCACCTTTGCTGTAGCACCTACAGGATCTTCCCAAAAGAGCACAAAAATACCAAAAGAACAACAGAGAAAAAGTGTCTGCATTTTGTTAAGCAGTTGTGATATTTTCTTAAAGTGCAAGTGGAATGCAAGCTCAGCATCTGCACACACAAATATGCATTGGAGGGCACACGATCATAGTCCCCTACCTAATTTTTGCAGAATTACATGGGTCCTGTGATAAAATAAGAATAGCATCTTGTTGTTTCCCCTGTTTCAAAAAGTCTAATAGTCATGAATGTAATATAAACAAAATAAGGAATACCGATGACCAAGATAAGTACACAAAAATTATTCCTTTAGTGCTCACAGACCTGTAAGTTAAAATAAAATATAAAATATCATTTTTGGTTTTGGTCAAAATTAAGAAATTAAAATATTTACTGTTAAGGATATAGCAAAATGGACACATCTCTCTACCTCCCAGTGGACCCCGTACTTATTTTCCTTAAATAGATTTATAAAAACAGGTAAATGAAAAAATGTTCAACATAACTTATAATCAGGGAAATGCAAATTAAAACCACAATGAGATACCACCTCACGCCAGTGAGAATGGCGCACATTAAAAAAACAGGCAACAACAAATGTTGGCGAGGATGTGGAGAAAAAGGAACTCGCCTACACTGCTGATGGGAATGCAAATTGATCCAACCACTATGGAAAGCTGCATGGCGTTTCCTCAAACTCCTAGAAATGGAGCTTCCATATGACCCGGCAATACCACTTCGGGGAATCTACCCAAAGGACACAAAAACACTAACCCAAAAGGATGCATGCACCTGCATGTTTATGCAGCACTGTTTACAATAGCTAAGGCATGGAAACAACCCAGATGCCCCAAAATAGATGACTGGATCAAGAAGATGTGGTACATATACACAATGGAATACTATTTAGCATTCAAAAAAGACACACACATGCAATTCACAGCAACATGGATGGAACTAGAAGGGATCATGATCAGTGAAATAAGCCAGAAAGAAAGAGAAAAATATCGATCACTGATAACAGGATTATAGGGGAGCCAAATAAGAATGCAACATTCAGCAGGGAAGGAAGGGAGGGTAAGGGCCCAAAAGGGGGGAAGAGGGGAGCATGGGGGACTATGGTGATGGCTTCACGGGTGAACAGGTGGAGGGTAACCTATGGGGAACACACAATAATGTTAAAGATACGAATAACAAAAAAAAAATATTTATTAAAAAATAAAATAAAAATAGATTTATAAAATCACAAACATGTAACACGGAGGCATTCACAGCTGAAGCAAGTACATACATAGTCACAGATTGATTAGTGAGATACAGTTAATTAGATAAACAAGACATAAAGAAAAACTGCTCTTGGACCTCCCTGGTGGCTCAGTGGTTAAGCGCTGTGCTGTGGAGCTGTCGGCAGCGGCGTGAGTTCAAAACCTGGCTGGGGAGATTCCCACATGGCGCAGACCTCTCCTGCCTTGCCCGGGGCTCCCCCTCAGCAGTGTATTTCGGTTGTCTGCCTGTTCTGCTCCCCACTCTGTCTCTGGTGAATCCTCTTATCGCCCTACACCTCTGGCCTACACCCCAGCTTGTATGCATAAATAAATAAATCTTTAAAAAAAAAAAGTGCTCTTGAAATGCTTAGAAGCAGGAAAAATCAGTTCATGAATCTGAAAAGAGAAGTTAAAAACAATAAAAGAAGAAGGCCTCCCTGGTGGCGCAGCGGTTGAGCGCTGCGCTGTGGAGCTGTCAGCAGCCCGCAATGCGGGTTTGAAGCCCAGCCTGGGAGAATCCCACATGGTGCGGCAGACCTCTTCTGCCTCGCCTGCTGCTCCCCTCAGCAGTGTATTTCTGATCTGCCTGTTCTGCCCCCCACTCTGTCTCTGGTGAGCCCTCTCGCTGCCCCACACCTCTGGCCTGTACCCCAGCTTGTATAAATAAATCTTAAAAAAATAAAATAAAATAAAATAAGAGGTTAAAATGATTTTCACAGCAGAAACAATCATTTCCTCTGCATAGCTCCTACTTTCTGCCTCATCTGCTTTTATGAAATCAACTAGTCTCTCCTTGGTTACTTTCTGTACCTGTAATTTCTATCCTAGTTGGGGAAATTATTTATCAAACATTTATTTTTATTTCTAGTCTAGTTCTCTAACTTTAGTGGAGTTCTCCAAAGATTTGATTAAATCTTATCTCTCTTTTCTAATACTTAACAGAAGTGATTCCATCCTATCTAGGCAAAGGAATCCTTTGATTTGCATATTAAATATAGATATTTAAAGACTGAACATGAATCTCTGGGAAGGGGCCCAGGAATCTGTATTTTAGTAAGCATCTCAGATAATTCTTATATTCAGATACACTGGGAAAATAGTATCTTGGATTATAAATATATGCTTTTAGTGAAATATTATTTTACACAAATTTGAAACAAATATGTGTGTTAGAAGAGACATGATCCATTAAGTGCACAGTACCAGTTGACACAAAACGAAGATGAATTGGCTTTTTGGTGAATTATAGCTTCTCTATCTGCCTTCAGAGGAAGTCATTTTGGTAAAAGAGGAGTAGGGGGCATTCTGTCCCTCTTAGGTAGGTTTCACATCCATTTTTCAGGTAATAGATACGATGTACTTGGGCAGCTTTTGGTCCAGTCTATCTCCAGGTGCTATTCCTCTCCTGTTCACTGATTTTATAGAATAGAGTAAATACAGTGATACCATCTTCTGCTTCTAGCTTTTTTTCTCTTTTTTTAAAATATATATATTTTTACTGTTATTTATGTCTTTTACATTTTGTATTCCCCTTGGGTAACCCACCACCAATTCACCTGTGATCCATCTCCATGGTCCCTCGTGTCCTTTTCTACTCCATTTTGTGCCCCTACCTCCCCCCCACCCACCCACCCCCTCTTGCACTGAGTGTCGTGTCTCTCACCTTTTAGTTTCCCTATATGCTTCTAGCTTTTGAAGTAGCATTTGGGATGAGAACAATGCCTCACCCTGATGAAATTTGATACCATTCAGCATCTGATAGTGAAGAAGCATCACCCCTGTGAGTTAGAGTGAACCTACATCTGATTAAGTGCCTCCAAGGAGAGAGCATCTCCACTCTGCTTCTTGGAAAGGAACAGTGAAACAGTTCCAATCAAATGCATCTCACCTTTTATTGTTAAACTATTAGAGTTCCTTGACTTTGGACACCTTGTTTTGGTGTCTTTACTTTGTAAAAGAATAACATTGCAGGGCCTTCCTGGTGGCACAACTGGTTAAGCACAGTGCTGTGGAGCTGTCGGAGGCTGCAGCGCGAGTTCTATGCCAGGCAGGGGAGATTCCCACATGGCGCAGCAGACCTCTCCTGCCTCGCCCACTGCACCCCTCAGCAGTGTGTTTCGGTCAATCCACCTGTTCTGCTCCCCACTCTGTCTCTAGTGAACCCTTTCACAGCCCCACACCTCTGGCCTGCACCCAGGTTGTATGGAGAAAAAAAAATAGCATTGCAAAATAGTATTTAGATTAGAAACTCTTTACATATTAATGTTTCAGGCTAATGCAATTCATTACCACCTTTTCCTAAAAAGAACAGATAATAATAAGCATAGAGAAATACAGTGTCTTCCCAAGTCCACAAACCTATGAAGTGTGTGGGGAATGGAGGGTTAGGATTTATTCCTCTCCCTCATAGCTTCTTCCTCTTTGCTGAACTGGTCTGGACTACTAGGGAGGGAGCATCATCCTTGTTTGCTCAGTTATTCTGGGAGTAACTCCCCTGTATCATTTACCATCTGTTACCTGTATTAGGATTGTAGCAATTCAAAACTTGTAGAGTTTTAAGTATTCATCTGATTACCCTTTCAGGTGAGGGACTCAGATTACGTATAGAGCTTTTGAGGTTGAAGACAATGGACAGATTTGGTAAGAGGTCAGGCAGATTTTTTTTTTTTTTTAGTTCCTTTTTCTCCACATCCATTCCAGCATTTGTTGTTGCCTGTATATTTTTTTATCAGACTTACTTTATTTTATTTTTTTCATTATTTTTTTTTTTTTTGTTATTTATGTCTTTTACATTTTGTATTCC
>PVIJ01016523.1:0-32426 GCA_004024925.1 Scalopus aquaticus | reverse complement strand
GTCCCCTGTGCCCCGAGGAGGACAGTTCTCAGCCAGCCCAGGACCCAGACGCTTGGCCCCCCACCCCTAGCTGAGCACCCTGAGTCGTGGACCCCAGCTCAGGATCCAGGCATGACCTGCCCGCGCCCCCGCCCCCAATTTTCTAGACTCTTCTCGCCATGCTGGAAAAGTTACCAGGAGCTTTAAAACTTGAGCGAGCGGGGCGAGCGGCCTGTCGGTCCTGGCTGCAGAGACCTGGCGGCGCCCTGCGCTGTCTGTGGCCGCCACAGAGGCCCTCTAAAGGGGCGTTTTCTTTTCAGGCTGTAAAGTCAGAACAAACTGGGTTTTTGCCCCGAATGCAGGAGCGCTAGCAATGCCGGGATAACTATTACATAGATGAGCAGGGAGGGTTTGGTTTTTCTTGATAAGGATCTAAGTGTGGGCTGAGACATCAACAGGCAGCTTTTGAGGGGACTTTGGGGAGGCAGGTCTGACCCCCTCCACCTGCCTCCCGTCTCAGCACCTGCCCCCGAGGCTGCTGAGGAGGCAGCAGCAGGGGCGACGCCGCTGCGGGGTCTGGGGGGCGACCGCGGGCAGGGCGTGCTCTGTGCCCACACGCCCCCTGTGGGTGATGAGCTCGCACAGTGGGTCGCCGGCTGCGGCCGGGTCCCTCCTGGCTTCTCTATGCTGGCCCGGGAAGGCCCCGGTCGCCTCTGCTGGCGGCCACAGCCAGGCCTGCTGTGGGCAGTGGGTGCCAGGCTGGAGGCGGGGGCAGAGGCCGCGGAGGTGGACGCTGCAGCCTCCCGCAGGCTCTTTCAGACTGCGCGAAGGCGGCAGGGTGGGGCCGAGCGAGTGCAGCCTCCCTGCCCCCCGTGGGTGGGTGCGGGTGGGCAGGCGAGCGCGGCCGTGGGGGGTCGCGGGGCCGGCCCTGGTCGCTGCGAGCTGGGCCGTCTGTGTGCGCAGGAGAAGTACTGCTACATCTGCCCGGACATCGTCAAGGAGTTTGCCAAGTACGACGTGGACCCCCGCAGGTGGGTCAAGCAGTACACGGGCATCAACGCCGTCAACCAGCGGCGCTTCACCGTGGACGTCGGCTACGAGCGCTTCCTGGGGCCGGAGATCTTCTTCCACCCGGAGGTGAGGGGCTTGCGGCCACGCCCGGGCGCCTGCGGAGCGCCACCGCCACCTCGGTGCGGATGGGGCGGCTCTGGGGTGCTCGGACCCCTCCCGCGGGGCCCCCACTAACCAGCGGCCCGCCTCCCGGCGCTTTGGCTTGGCCTCGCACGGGCCTCGGTCAGCCCAGATCCCGAGGGCGCCGCTGTGTCCGGCCCGGGAGTCGGGGCACAGGAGAGGATGGGGCTGAAGCGGGGCCGCGCCAGCGGGACAGCCCCTAACCCGGCGTGCGGAAGCAGAGCGCCTCGCCTGTCTGCCGTGCCCCTCCCCACGCCCGCGGCCCAGCCCCTGCCTTAGTGAAGCCCCTCCCGGACTTGACAGGCGCCCTCGTTTTCAGGAGTGGTCCCCGGAGTGACTTGTGCTTCTGCCAGAGGCCGCATTTCAAAGTCTCGGCGAGATAAACGGTTGGGGGCTGTTCTCCTGCACACCAGTCGCTGTCGAGCAGGCGCTGTCAGCGGCGCCCGTCTCAGCCGAGCGCGCCGTCCCGTGCAGGGACGCGTCCCGAGCTGGGCGCCCACGCCCCGGCCGCCGGCCTGCGCAGACTCGCCGCTGGGCGGCTGGAGGCCCCGCCCCCGCCGGAGCGTGTCAGGGCCCCTGGTTGTCAGCGTGTTGCTGGAGCTTCTGCGAGTGGCGCTGACCGTCGGCCGTGTCCGCGCGGGTCTCGCGGCCTGAGGTCGCCTGTCTCCCCGCTGTCCTGCCTGCCCGTTCAGGACGCCTCTGGCTGCGGCGCGAGTCCCCGCCCCGCGCGGCCCTCGCCCGTGTGCTCTCTGCGTCCCGCTGGGCTGGTCTGTCCCCGTGGCCGGCTGACCACTGTCCTTCCTGAGCCCTCTGTCCCCCTGGGGGACGCGTGTGGTCCTCTCAGGCTCACGTCGTCCCCGGGACTCGGTTCACATTTTTAGAGGCACCGTAAACCCAGAGTTTGTTAAAGTGACATTTTAAAAAGCACTGTGCGGAGAGGAGCGTGACGTCCTGTGTCTGTGTGAAATTCAGTTTGCCAACCCAGACTTCATGGAGTCCATCTCCGACGTCGTTGACGAGGTCATCCAGAACTGCCCCATCGACGTGCGGCGCCCGCTGTACAAGGTATGGCCGCCGGCTCCGCCCCCTGCCCGCCCCTGCCGGCCCAGGCCCCGCCCCTGCCCGTCCGGGCCCCGCCCCTGCCCGTCCAGGCCCCGCCCCTGCCCGGCCTACTGGCCCCGCCCCCTCCGCCCTGCCCCCTCCGCCCCGCCCCGCCCCCTGGGCAGGCCCGCACGTCTCGGGAAGGAGGCTCTGCATAGCGGAGGCTGCGCGGGGCGACGCTCCCCCGCCGTGCGCGGGGCTCTGGGCCTTCTGTGCTCCCCGCCGTGAGTGTGTCGAGGGCAGCGTGGCCCCCGCTGGCCCCCAGTCTCCCCTCAGCCAGGGTGAGTCTCCGGGCGGGGCGGCCAAGCCGGGGAGAAGTTAGCGCCGTCCGAAACCACCAAACTCGCCTCGGAGTTCTTTGGTTGAGCGAGTTTTGAAACTTGACGTGAGAAAACGCTGCTCCCCGACCATGGTGTAAATGCTGCTGACGCCAGAACCTGAGCGCCCCGGGGGCTCAGCCCCCTCGTCTATATTCCCCCTCCAGGGACTGGCTGTCCGGCCGCCAGGGGAGTCTGGGGGGCCGGCAGGCCGAGTCTGGGGGTGGGGCGGCAGGCCGAGTCTGGGGGGCTCGCAGGTCGTGTCTGGGGGGCGCCAGGCCGAGTCTGGGGGGCTCCAGGCCGAGTCTCGGGGGGCTCGCAGGTCGAGTCTGGGGGGCGCCAGGCCGAGTCTCGGGGCCGGCGGGCTGGAGGCAGCAGTGCGGTGGTCTCGAGGCAGAAGTCCTCGTCGGCCCCTCCCCTGGCAGGCTGAGCCGTCCACCTGCGGAGCGGGGCTCCCCGAGGTCCCCCACAGCCCGCCTCCCGCAGCGCGAGGTCAGCACCGTCAGACCGCGGGGGCGGCGCCTGGCCTCGCGGAAGCCGGGAAGGGCCGGACTGAGGAGGACGCCCGGCTGCGGCCAAGTGCCCCTCGGGGTTGGGAACCCCCATCGCGGGAGGGAGCCCCCCGACAAGGTCGGGGAGGCCGTCCCCAGCAGTTGAAGGAGTCGGGGTGCATGGCGCGGGGGGCGGAGCAGACGGGTCTGTGCCCGGAGAAGGGGCAGCCGCGGGGGTGCGCCCAGCTTCCCTCCAGGACACTGCCGGCCCGGTCAGCCCCCATCTCAGAAACACGTTTGTTCCGGCCGGGCCGGGTTTCATCCCGCGGGGTCGGAGTGGAAGCGCCTGCCGCGGGGCGGGGCGGGGCGGGGCGGGGCGGGCGGGGCGGCGCGGCGGTGCCCGTGCGGAGCGGCGCTAGGTGGCGCTGTTGCCCGCCTCCCGCGCGGGACGCGCCGCAGAGACCCCGCGGTGCTGGCCAAGGGGACTGACAGCGCCGCCTCAGTCTTTCTGTCTTCAGTGTCAGGACTCTCGCTCGCGTGTGGAGTGTTTGCAATGGTACGAGATTGTCTTACTGGCATAAAAATAGGGACTTCCCCTTGCAGAGGTCAGTTACATTTGAGATTTCCATTTGCCTCCACCACCTTCATACCTTTCTGTCCCTTGGTGGGTCCGGAGGAGCATCACAGAGCTACAGTTTCAGGGGAGAAACTTAAGACTCCATCAAGGAATAGAGAAGATTACTCCAGCTCAGCTGGGGGGAGTCGGGAAGCGCGGGAGCTCTACCAGGACAGGCCCGCTCAGGGGTCACTGCTGTGCACGTGGACAGCCCCGGCGGGGCGGGTAGGCGGCCGGTGTCCAGTGTCCAGGCTGGTACCGCACCGCAGCCCCTGTGTCAGGTGTGCAGCTGTATCTTCGCAAACAACTGACCGCCTTCCGGTCACTCGAGTGTGGCCTGGTGCTGGGTCCCGTCTGCCTCAGTGGCTGGCTCTCCCCTGTGTTTGGGGTTCTGCTATTTTGCAGCTTCGAGACCAGCAGTGTCTGGGCCTCTGCTCCTTTGGGTGTGACCGCCTCCTGGGGTCACACCAGCCTTCGCGGGGTCGCCCTGAGAAGGTCGCGGGCGGGCTGTGGCCGGAGCTGTTCTCAGGTACTGGCTCGGTCCTGCCTGTTCTTCCCATGAGCCATCTCTCCCTTTGGTGAAACTTCTGGGATTTTTGCTCATTTTAAAAATTGGTTTGTTTATTTTACTATTATTGGGTTGTAACAATTCTTTTTATAATGCGGATACCAGCCCTTTGTCAGGTTGTGTACTGCGAATATTTTTCCTGGTCTGTGGCTTCTCTTTTTATCCTCTTAGTGGCATCTTTTGAAGAGCGAAGGTTTTCCATTTTACAAAGTCCAGTTTATCAGTTTTTCATTTCCATGTTATCTTTATTGAGATCATGGTTTACCACGGCGTCAGCTTTGATCTCTTATCCTTCATGCCTCATCCCATCAAAGAAATCTCTGCTCGTCTCCAGGCCATGGCGTCTTAAAAAATACTCTCTCGAAGTCCTGCAGTTTTAGGTCTTTTGTTTAGATCTTTGCTCTATTTGGAGGTAAACTGTGGGTATGACTTGAGATGGTGGGGTTCATTCCCCGAGCCCCCCTGGAGATCGAGTGCTGCAGCATCATCTGTTGAGAAGCTCTTCGTCCCCTCCTGAAGCACCCGACGGCTCGGCCCGAGCTCCTCAGGCCACACACAGCTGGTCTGGCGGCCGTGCGCGTGAATGAAAACAGGGGTCTTGGCAGCGGCAGCCTCACTCCTGTCTGCCCACCTGTGACTGTGCAGGTGCTTCTCCCCACCGTCTCTCTGTCCCTCAGCAGGGCCGCTCTCCTCAGCGCTGCCCGCCTGCGACCATGCAGGCCTCTTAGCAAACCTGTCCCTTCGGAGGCGGCTCTTCCTGCCCCCTCGTGCCTATGCGAGTGCTCTCTGCTCTTCTGTCCCTTTCATCAATAAACTTGTTCTTCAAACATTAAAAAAAACAAAAACAAAAAAACCCTCAGGGATCTTATTTAGTAACCTTTGAAGGCCACTCAAGATGTTGCAAATCTTCTGAAGTGTGACAGTGAACATTTATTTTCATTCTCTGGTGAATTATTATTATTATTTTTTGGAAGATTTATTTATTTATACACACAAGCTGGGGTACAGGCCAGAGGTGTGGGGTGGCGAGAGGGCTCACCAGAGACAGAGCGGGGAGCAGAACAGGCAGATCAGAAACACACTGCTCAGGGGAGCAGCGGGCGAGGCAGGAGAGGTCTGCCGGGCCATGTGGGACTCTCCCTGGCTGGGCATCGAACTTGCTGCCGACAGCTCCACAGTGCAGCGCTCAACCGCCGCGCCACCAGGGAGGCCCAATTATTTTTTAATTAAAAATTCCATTGCAGAGGTATGACAGGGAATTGCAATAGCTGATCCTGTGCTGGATCCTGGACCGGGGGGGAAATGCGATATTAATAATAATAATAATAATAATAATAATAATAATAATAATAATAATAATAATAATAATAATAATAATGGATATTATCCGACCAAGTGTCAGCCTTGGAGCTGGAATAACAGCTTAGCTAACAATATTGCAGCAGGACAAGTGTATGAAGTTGACCGCTGCCCTGCGGGGCAAGGCCGCGCCCATCTTTCATAGGTGACCCGGAAGTACTTGGAGGTAGATGTACTCAGATGAGCCCAAAAAAGGGGTCCGCACCCCTTTTGTGTGCGTGTGCCTGTGCACGCAGAGAGAGTGAGCAGGAAGGGGGTGAGAATGGGTGAGGCACACCTGGCCCTGCGGGGCTGGTAGAGGCGTACCCCACCGGCGATGCCCCCCACGACCCCCCACTCACCGGGGCCTGCGGGAGGGGGCCCCGAGGGGACAGCGCCTGGGCTGCGGTGAATACAAACCTCCAAGAGAAAGTCAGATGAGTCTTTGCCTTGGGCGCTCGGGGGCTGAGAGCAGGATGACCGCTGGCCGTGCGCTCTCGGTCAGCAGCAGCCCCGCGGGGCCGCACGGCCGCGTCCTCTGAGCGCGCTCGCGCGGGGCAGCAGGAGCGCGCGTTGACTTCCGTTTGCTCTTGGTTACGGGCGAGGGACAGTTCCGAGCGGGACACCTTGAGACTCCGAGGAAACAAGCCTATGCTTTTGGGGGAGCACTAGCTCTGCTTGGACTAAGGTCTCCCACCTCAGGCAACGCGTGCTGTGCAGGGGCCGTGGGGTGCCGGGGCGGGTGCGGGCGACCCTCGGGCGAGCCTGCGCTGTGTCTTCCAGAACGTGGTTCTGTCCGGGGGCTCCACGATGTTCCGGGACTTCGGGCGGCGCCTCCAGCGAGATCTGAAGCGGGTGGTGGACGCCAGACTCAGGCTCAGCGAGGAGCTCAGCGGAGGCCGCATAAAGGTAGGCCCGGCCGCCCCCGGGGCTCCGCGCCCACCCGCTTGCCCCTCGCACGGCCTGGAGCACGCGCGCCGGGCAGCGTGAAGCAAGCGGAGCCGCCCCCGGGCCCCGCTCACACTCAGAGTGGGGTGGGGGCCGCGGCCCTCGGGACGCAGAGAGGGCGGGGTCGTGGCCGCCCGCGGTCCCGGTGCTGCCAGAGGTCAGGGTGTGGGGGGCCTGGGCCCGGGAGGCGGGGTTCATTCGTGGCAGGACCTTGCCGCCTTCCGAGGCTGCTCACCCCGCGGGCGCCGACCCTGGCCTAGTGCGCCTTCCTCTGCCGGCAGCTTTCCCTGGGCGTCAGGGACAGGCCCCCGGGGAGGGGCGCACGTATCCATCCCCGCCTGGTTGGCAAAATGTGATTCTTAGTATTTTTGGGAACACCTAAGTGTTTGGAATTATTTCTACAATGCTAAAGAAAAAATGTTTGTTTAGTAAAAAAAAAAAAAAATTAATTGGATCATTTGTTGCTGCTGCTGCTTTTTTTTAAACACCTTTGGTGTGGCAGACCCCTCCCCGGCGTATAAGCCCTGGACAGAGGCTGCGGTGGGGCTGGGCTTGGGGTCTGGGGCCTGAGGTTGGGGGTCTGGGCTGTGGCCAGGGCTGGGGCTGGGGGTTGAGGGGCTGGGCTGGGGGCCCTCGCAGCCCTGGTGAGCAGACACCCACCTTCCTTCGCAGCCCAAGCCCGTGGAGGTCCAGGTGATAACGCACCACATGCAGCGCTACGCCGTGTGGTTTGGCGGCTCCATGCTCGCCTCCACGGTGAGTGCTGCTCTGGGCTGCTCGCCTTCCCCGCGGGGTCTGCGCCGGGTTCCGCCAGTGGGCTCCAGATGCACGTTTAACTCCGAGAGGTGTTTCCGCAGTCACTTAACTTGCACAGCTAATTCTCAGTGAGCCGACGCGGACACGCAGAATCCGGAAACGGCCTCGCGTCGGGCCTCGCGTCGGTTGTCAGTCGAGCCCTTGCCAGGTGGTCGTTACTTCCCCGTCAGATTCGCGAGGAGACGCTGAGCGGGTAGCTGAGGCCCCGGGCCCTGCAGGGTGGGGAGCAGGCGAGGCTGGGAGCGCGCCTCGGGGCCCCGCGGTTGACGGGTCTCCTCTCTGCGCCCTGTCCGCAGCCCGAGTTCTTCCAGGTCTGCCACACCAAGAAGGACTACGAGGAGTACGGCCCCAGCATCTGCCGCCACAACCCGGTCTTCGGCGTCATGTCCTAGGGTGGAGGCCGCGGGGCGGGCATCCCAGAAGGCGTCGGCGCCGGCCCCGCGTCGCGAGTGCATGAGGCGCGGCCCGGGACCGCCTGGCGGGGCTGTCCAGCGGGGCCAGCGGGGCCAGCAGGGCCAGCGGCGGCAGCGCGCTCCTGCCCCCTCAGCCCTGCTCCGGGCTTCTAGGGACGCCCGCTCGGAGGGAATTAAGCCTGGTCAGAGAGAGCCCGAGCGCGCGAAGGGGTCCCTGGAAAGAGCAGGGGGCGTCCTCCTTCCTTCCCAGCCTATTTTTGTAAATAAAATGTTATAAACTTGCAATACAAATTGATGTTTATATTTCCTATCATTTTGTATTTTATGGTCTTTGGTACAACTGGCCGATTTGAGCGAGAGCGGACGCTGGTGGCCGCGTCTGTGGTTGTGCGGCATGTTGTGTGTGTCAGAGGCCGTCAGGCTGGCGCCGAGCTGCTGGAGCGCCCGGCCCGCTGTGCCGCGGGGCGTCTTTGTGTTTCCCCGTGTGACCTTCCTGGAGCTGTGTTGTCGGAGATGCCGCTTTGCTGTTGGTGGATGTTGGGTGAAGCGCTGCCTTGCACTCTTGTAATAAAGCGTGGACTCTTTGTAAAGATTTCCCGTGGAGTCGTGGTCATTTGGGTCCCCTGTCCTACACTCTTTTTTTTAAAGATTTTATTTATTTACACATACAAGAACTGGGGTACAGGCCAGAGGTGCGGTGGGTGAGAGGGTTCCCCAGAAAGAGTGGGGAGCAGAACAGGTGGATCCACTGAAAGCCACACTGAGGGGAGCAGCGGGGAGGCAGGAGAGGTCTGCTGCTCCCTGTGGGAGCTCCCTGGACCGGGACGGAGCTCAGGCCGCAGGGGCTGCCACTAACTTGATAGCTCGAGACGTAAGTAAGCCCTGCGCCACCAGGGAGGCCTCAGCCCCTCCCCGTACTTCTTGAAAGAATATTGAACTGTGCTCCCCAGCACCGCGGCCTCCCCCACATGGCCCCTCCCCACCTGCCCCCATGCTCTGGGCCTTTCCCTGCCGCATGGAGCACACAGGGAGGAGGTCCGGTCCCTGGTTTTCCAGGCCGTGGGTGCCCTGCCCTGGGGACAGCACGTGTGTGGTGGCCGCAGATGCAGTCTGGTCTGGGAGGTTACGCCACGTGAAGGCGTCTAGTGATGCCACAGTCTGGCTCCTCACAAGTGAGTCTGACAGGTGTGTCTCGGGCCTGACCACGCAGGTGTGTGCTGGTGTGGTGGCGCGTCTGGTGTGTGTTGGTGTGCCTCTTCTGGCCCCCTCTCCCTGGCAGCGGCGAGAGGGCCCGGCTGGGGCTGAACTGCAGAAACCTTGAAGACCTACATGCATATATGTAGCAAGAGCCAGCCCACTCCCGACTCCACTGAAGTGAAGAATGAGCCCCTGCGTGACAGACGTCGCGGCTGCTTGCGATAAATTCCTTCTTTACGACCCCTCCACTCTGTCTCATTTGTAAAAATTACGACTGCCAAACGGACTCTGAGGTTCACCAAGCACACAGCTTACTCAAAGCCCCAGGAGAGCCTGACGGAGACTATTTATCTGTTAAGTAATTCCTTACTTAATTGAAGAATATTTCATCACGTTTCTTTTAAAAGTAACTGTCAGGCTCGTTAAAGAGAAATACACATTGATCGGCAAAATAATTGTGTGGGGCACTAATTGGCAAGCATATTAATTTCATTCAGTCAGATGGAAATAAATTCTTTTAAAAAGGAGCAGAGAAGCTAGAGCCTGCCATTGGCACCACGGAGAGATCTTTCTGCTGTTAAATACTAGATCTTTCTACCCTGTATTGGGTCTCAAAAGCAAGCAGCTGGCTAGTCCCTGCCGGCCCACCTATTGGTTCTTAAGTCAGTAGTATTCGCTACTAAGACTTTCAAAATTTTTTAATTCATAAGGGAACGATAGCTTTAAATTATTAAAAGTTAATAATCACAAACCCAGGGATTTATGATCTCAAATAAAATCGAAGTGATCCGGCACTGGCTGTGGGCGCCAGGGGTCGGCCGCCCTGTAATAATCCAGCGGGCTCCATCAGTTCGCCCCAGCCTGCGGTGCCGCTCCCCGCGCTGCAGCCGGCCCTGGACCCCCGCGGTCCCGCGTTTCCGGCGCCCAGTCTGTGCTGGTGCGCTCTCGCGGGGGCACCTGGAGGGCCTGGTTTCTGATGAGGCCCGTTTTGTAGCCCTTGCTCCTAAGTTTGCAGAGAATTGGGACGCCCTAGAATCTTGGGTTTGCGCCCTGGCCTCACCCTCGTGTGATACTGATTCTTGCTGTGTCGGTTAATTTCTGTCACCTCTTCGGCCTGTGCGCCGGTGGCGTCGAAGCTCAGAGGCAAGCGGGGCAGACGCTGGGCAGGGGCAATGGCGTCGGGAGGGGCTGTCCAGGCCTCCCCCCCGCCCCGCCCCTGCCGTGGTCTGTGGAACCCACGCCCCGGATCTGTGCAGCTGGCGCTTCTGGCCTCGGGGCGTTTCTGTGGCGATGCCACCCTGCCGAGCGAGGCTTGCGCCCACGCCGCCCGCCCCCTTCTGCCCACGCACGTTGGCGCGGCGCCCGGGAGCGCGCGAGAGCCCGTGCATCCTGCAGGCGCGCTGGGCCCCTTGGAGTTGGGAAGCTTTTGAAGCGCCCGCAGCCCTGAGCCGAGGCCAGGACCCGCGTCCTTCCCCGGCGGGGGCGCTTCCGAGGGCGGTCGCGGTCACTCGGCTCCGTCACTCGGCTCTGGGGCCTCGGGGTCGTCCTGAACAGCAGGCGCCTGGCTTCCCGGGAAACTAAGGACGCGGGGCCAGGGACTGCCCAACTCGCCAGGGCGGCCTGTTTCTCTTAGGAAAAAAGCAAACAAACCACCAGATGACTCCACTTGTGTGTGGAACATAAAAAACAAAGCAAAAGAACAGAAAAAAACGAACCCTAGAAATCTTACTGCACGGTCGGAGGTGTGTGTGCGCGCACACGCGTGTGTCCATGTACACACAAGCACATCGATGGGCATGCCAGAGTGCACACGCGTGTACACACGCGTACAGGTACATGCATGTGCGTGTGGCGCGCGCATGTGTGCGCACGTTCCTTGTGTGGCTTCTGCGCATGCGCCCAGGGTGCCAGCGGGCGGCGCTGGGGTGCCGTGGGTGGCCGCAATAACAAACGATGCCAGTAATAAATGAGGAGGCGCTTTTGCATGCACAGCGGCCCAAGATGGGAGATTAATTTTTAAAATGTTTCCTAACAAGACAGATGAAGCCAGTAAATGTGACAATTCGGAGCCGGAAGCCTCGCGGGGAGCCCGGGCGCCGCGGGCCGAGCTGGTGGGAATCAGCGGCGCGGGGCCTGCGCCTCCAGCCTGGGGGGCCTTTCCGCCCCGGGGAGGGGTCTTTGAGCCCGCGCGGGCCTGCAGAGAGGCCATCTGGCGCAGGCAGCCGCTGCCCTCGCCCCCGCCCGGGCGCTGCGGAGGGGCCTGGGGTCTGCGCGGAGCTGATGCTCCGGACGCGCCCGCGTGGGGAGACGGGAGTGGGGCCGCACGTGGGCGGGGCGCCCGCACCCCCCACAGCGTTGGCGTTTTCTTTTTTTGGATCTGAAGCAGCAACTCATGAAAATGTCCCGTTAACCGCAGGCAGGCCCTGGGCGCCCTGGTCAGCGGCCTGGCCTCTGCGGCGGGAGGAAAGCTGCGGACCACCCAGTGCTGGCGCTGGGGCTGCTGCGCCTCTAACCCGCGTCCCGCCTGAGCTTTCTGCGCTGCTCCTGGCGGGACGGCCTCCTGCTCTCTCCCGTGCGAAGCCCAGTGCGGCGGCGACACTTACAGGCCCGCAGCAGCGCTGGCCGCCCCCCCACCTGCGGGGTCCCCCAGTCGCAGAGGGAGACTGGGCCAGAGGGGAGCTAGTGACTTACCTAAGGTGGCCCGGCATGGAGGGGCTGAGCAGGATCTGGAGGCAGGCGAGTAGGACCAGGACCCCCTGGAGGTGCCGAGGCCCCCACCCCAGTAAAGGAAGGAGCACCGAGTGTGCACGCGAGTGTGGACGCTCCAGAAAGAGCCGGAATGCTGAGGTTAGTGTGCCCAGCAGGCCAGAAGACTCCCTGCTTGGCTCTGGTGTGCAGCCCCCCACACCCCTACTTCCTTATTCACCCCTCCCCCACTGCCTGGGGGTGACTTACTTTGTTCCCCCTCCGGGCCAGCACTTGCTCTGCTCTACTTGCCCATCTCCCCTCCAATTGCTGAAGGGGGGGCCTGCACTGTTTACTTTGCTGTGGGAGCCGGCGGATTCGGGGCGCTGCAGCGCACAATCCTCAGACCCACCTGTGGCCGCGGATTCTTATTTGTGGGTTTGCTAAACTTAAGCAGCCTGTTTGACCACCAGTTGTTATCTACAGTTCTGCATCCTATACAAGGTCAGAGCTGCCCAATTCATTACGTCACAGCAAAACCTTACAAGGTGCCTTTCATGTCAACCAGAAGCAGAAAACTAGATCACGCTGGGAAGGTTATGCACCCCGAGGTACGACCGGGAAAGCTGGGGGCTGACGACGGGTGCATAAAGCATGCTCCTGACATACGCATCGAAGTATGACCGGCCCCCTGGGGGGCTGACGTCGGGTGCATGACAAGGGACCCCAGGAGCTGATCAGTGGGAAGCCTTGTTGATAAGATTAGAACCATCCCGGAGGGTCCGGGGTATAATTTCAATGACAACATTTGGTGGCCAAACGGATAAGAATCATCTGGTCAGCAGACTCATGTCCCCAGAAGCCCCTAATGACAAGGACACATTCTTTAGTTTTACCCATCTTTTTCTCCTCGTCCCCTGACCTCTGTAACAGATGTTGTGGGATAACTCTGAAAATAAACAGGCCAGGATCTCGCTCCCTGAGCAGCACCCTGCGTCATGCGGCCTCTCCACGACCCGTGTGTCTGTGTGGTGTTGCCCGATGCAACACTTATTCTCATGTTATCAGTCTGGAACCAAAAGGGCCACTGGCACTATTTACAATGCCCAGCTATGGCATGACCCGAGTGCCCAGCACAGGGGAGTGGGTGAGATGTGGTCTCCGCCATCCACAGAAAGCCCATGGACCTTCTCCCTGAACTGGCCAGAGGTCCCAGGGTGGAACCTTCTGGAGATTTGCCTAGGCAGCCTGGCAAAGGCGGGGAGACTCGAACTCTGCTGATGTCAAACCACGGCCTCTCCCTGGACACCACTGGGTGTCCCGGCGATGGCCACGGCAGCGGCACCACTGGTTGGGCACCTGCTGGGCAGGGCAGGCTCACGCCGAGTGACTGTATTCACCGTTTCTACAGGAGAGGAAACCGAGGCACGGAGAGAAAGCCATTGCCCGGCGCATCATGAACAACGGCCTTCTCATTTTTTTGTTCCTGAAAAGTGAACAGATCCACATTTTGATTGAAAATTTTCTTTTTTTAAAAAGATTTATTTATTTTTGCATACAAGCTGGGGTGCAGGCCAGAGGCGTGGGGCGGCGAGAGGGTTCACCAGAGAGAGAGTGGGGAGCAGAACAGGCAGACGGACAGAAACACACTGCTGAGGGGAGCAGCGGGCGAGGCAGGAGAGGTCTGCTGCGCCCTGTGGGAATCTCCCTGGCCCGGTCGAACTCGCATCGCGGGCTGCCGACAGCTCCACAGCGCAGCGCTCAAACGCTGCGCCACCAGGGAGGCCCATTGATTGAAAATTTTCTTTTCACTCTTACGGTAAAATAATTCTGGTCCTTGTCTCCAGTACTTGTGGGAGAACCAGCACCTTGGAGATGTTTTGAAGACTTTGCGGGTGGTGGGGGGTGCATGCCCACGCTCTCCCATGCACTTACTGTTTTAAAGTTCGCAATGGCGGCAGGAAGGAGGTACCTGGAGATGACGCAATTAAGGGCTTGAATGCCGCTTGCGTCACTGGCTGGCCGGGGCTGGGGCTTGTGGGGCACACCTGGACCGGGGCGGGGCTCGCCGGGAGCTGCCTCAGGCTGCCTCCCCACTGTTCTGCTCCCCACTTTCAGACAGTAAACCCGGAAACACGGGCCAGCTTGGCCGCGCCCTGACACGATGAGTGAAGTGTAAACTCCTGTGTCACACACATGGCGGTTCCAACGGGACAGAATGTTGATGCTTCCGGCATTTGAGGGATGTCTGTTTTGAGTAGACAGAGCGATCCAATGCTGGCTTCAGTCCTTCCCACCTCGCTCAACACACAAGGCGATTGCCCCCGGGCACCTGTTACTGGATTTCCTGCCGTGACCTGCTTTCCGTCTGGCCCCCGGGGGTGTCCTTCCTGAAGCTCCTGCCGATCTTCTCCCTGCACATTCGGGGGTCCCGTCTCTACTCTTCACATACCCCGAATCCTAAAGATGTCCCTGGGGCCCTGAAGATTGCCCTGGCAGCTTTCAGATAGCGCTGCGGAGAAAATGCAGGTACCAGCTACCTTTTCTTCTTCTTCTTTTTTTTTTTGGATAAAGGCTGCCATTGTCAGCCTCCCCATGGAGTCTCTTTACCCACATCTTTTTCTTTTTCTTTTTTTAAATATTTATTTATTTATGTATATAAGCTTGGGTGCAGGCCAGAGGTGTGGGGCGGTGAGAGGGTTCACCAGAGACAGAGTGGGGAGCAGAACAGGCAGATTGAATGAAATCCACTGCTGAGGGGAGCAGCGGGCGAGGCAGGAGGGGTCTGCAGCGCCCTGTGGGAGTCTCCCCGGCCCGGCATCGAACTCGTGCTGCAGCTGCCGACAGCTCCACGGCGCTGCGCCTAACCCGTTGGGCCACCAGGGAGGCCCACCAGCCACCTTTTCATTTCTAACAAGCAAGTGAATAATTTTTTATTGTAAGAATATCCCATGCAATGTTTAGGGCACTTTCCAAATATTGCCAGGGACGCACTCACTCGAGGAATTACTCACTTTTATCGCAAACTCAAATCTGCCGGGTCCTGGGCTTTTACTTGGTAAGGTCAGTGCCGTGGCTGCAGAGATGGGTCCGTGGTTCCGAGACTCAGAGAAAGGAGAGCGCGGGAACCACGGCGGGCGGGGCTGGTCTGTGGCCCAACGGTGAGCGGCTTGTTTCGTGAGTGAGAACAGGAGCCTGAAGGGCGAGTGAGTGAGAACAGGAGCCTGAAGGGCGACTCGGCACCCCGGCCCCCCGCACCAGCCTCTTCTGCGCGCCCCGCGCCTCCCTTAACGAGAGAGCGGCGGGAAGCGCAGGCGCGGAGGATGCAACCGAACTGGGTTTCTGGTTCTTAGGTTTCTGGGCCGGGGCACCTGCCCGCAGGTGCCAAGTGACTCCCGGTGTCCAGGTCCGTGGCCTGGGCCGGTCAGGCGGACCCTCCCGGGGCTTCCTGGCCGCAGTCCCACTGGCGGACACCAGGGGGCGCGCGCCACCGCTCGCCCTGGGTTCTGGGAGCTCTGCGGGTTCCGGGACCGCGCCCCTTGGTGCTGGGAAGCGCCGAGCTCGTGTCCCCGCGTGGGGGTGAGTTCTGAGCTGAAATCTGAAGGGAAGGAGCACAAACCATCTGCGTTAACAGCCAGGCTATTAAAAACCTTGTCTGGGAGGACCAGGGGGCGACGCGTAGTGAGACGAGGCCGGGGAAGACAGAACCGAACCGGCGCACGCGGACGCGGGGTGCAGCGGCGCCGGACAGCGGGTGACTCAGTGGAGCTAAAACAAACTTTTAGATTATAAGGCCAGTTGGGGGTGACCCGAAGGGAAGGGAGGGGGTAAATTGGGACAAAGGGGCGATGGTGTTGTGAGGACAGAATTGGACATTCAGTGATGAACTTAATTAAGAGTTGTTAATGCTCAGCAGTAATAGCTGAAACGCAGGAACATTATAATGCCATGTTACACCGTAAGGAAAATTGGTCATAGATCCCACTGCGTGGAGCAGTATCGGGTCCAGTGGGATTTGGGTGATAGGGAGCAAACTATCGTGCGCTGTGATTTTGCCTTTAGATCAAAGACGCCCATAAAACCCTCCTAGCGTGTTGGAAACAAGAACAGTGGCAAATGCACAGCCGGTGCTGAGCGCCCCTCTCTGCTGGGGGCTCCCGGCAGCCTGGGTCACCTGGAAGGGCGCACTCCCCCTGAACTCCGGGGGCTGACCTGAAGCCACTCCCTTCTGCTGGGGTGCAGGAGTGCTGGGCTCTCTGGGGGTGCTGGGGTGCGGGTTTGGAGCCCTCTGCAGAGCTGGGTTTCTCACACAAGCCCTCCTGTTTCCCAGGAGCTGAGTGGACTGTCCTTTCAGTTCTGGGTCTGCTTCAGCCTTTGCTTGACCAGCTCTGGGAAGATAACCTCTGACCCCTGTCAGCTGACCAGGGTGTTCTGGGCCTTGCCGACCAGAGATGCCAGGTCTGTCCCGACCCAGCTCTGGAGCCTCAGCAGCTCCCGGTCTCTGTAGCCTGCAGGAGACCCCGGGCCGCCCCCTTTGAAAGTGTCGTTTATTCCCCCGGGGGGCCTGATGGTTTATCTTGAGACAAAGTATAAAATCGTGCGAGGCTTCATCTCTAGGCTGCGGGGCCTCTGCTCTATCAATCACGGCTGCGTCAAGTCGATCCTATCAGTATTTATTCAGCGCTCAGCCGAGGCCCGTGAAGATCTGTGGGCCCTGTGGGGTTATTTCCCGGCTCCCAGCAAGGACCCAAACCTGTCAGAGGTCGCTGGAAATGGGGCCATCAAGCCTTGAGCCTTGGGGCCTTGAGCCTCTGTGACTCATGCCGCAGTCCGCACCGTTGCCTGTTTCTGAACATGCCGACCCAGCCCCTGCCCACACTCTCCGAGCGCCACCCCAGTGCCTCAGCTGGTCAGCCGTGCCCACACCCCGTGACCGAGGTGACTGGGAGGTGATTCACGGAGCTGTTTGCAAGCAGAGCCCCACCCTGTCCTGACGACCAGGGACGGGTCCAGGCGCCCCCAGAGGTGTGGACAAGTCTCCCAGTGAGTGTCCCACACATCAGGGCTCTGGGGTCCTGTGCTCAACCCCCTCCTGGGGTCTTGGAAAGTGCTGCCCCCGGACTGGGAGGGGCTGGTCCGGGCTCTCGTCATGTGGGGAGCAGGACAGCTGCTGCGGGGTCCCCATGTGCTCACCCTCAACAGGTACACTTGGGAAGGGCCTAGTAAGCCATCTGGGAGACGGCTGCCTGACCCACAGTGGGCTTTGAGTGGGCACAAAAGAAACAGGGAGAGCTTGGGATGCTCTGTTACCGCAGCGAAACCTAGCTTAACCTGGCTGATTTCCCGCGGAGGTGCTGGTCAAGCACCCAAGTCCAAGATGGCGCCGCATCACGGGAAAAGGCTTCCTGCCAGGGTAGGTAGAGGAATCAGCCTCCCAGGGTGCGTGTAGTGGACACCTAGCTGCTCAGGCCCTCCTCAGGTGGGGGAGGGCAGGACTTGTGGTTGGGGTGTGCGCTCACTCCCCCGCCTCTCCAGCCCCACCCCTGCACAGCTGGCCAGGCCCCTGCGGCCACACACCAGCCACGGTGCCTCTGGCTGGGGGTGGGGGAGTTCGTTCGGGTCAACCCTGGATTCTTAGGTTGACAGTTTTTGTGCTCTTTGTACCTTCGCCCTTCACCGTGGTGTCTTGGCCAGGGTCAGCTGTGCCCCTGGGACCTCTGGCCCTGCCTGGCCCTGTTCCTGGTCATCAGGGCCCGGTGGGGCTCTCTGGGGGCAGGGGTGGGTGTTTAGCAGGTGCCAGGGGAGGCTTCCTGCCTCTCCAATCTGCCTCTGGGGAGCTTTCCTGCCCGAAGCTCCTCCTCCACCCGGCTGAGCGCTCTTTCCCTGGGCACGGGCAGGACCGGGGCTCCTGGGGAGCGGAGATGCTCAGGGAGGGCACCGGCAGCTGGAGCGCCTCAGGAGCGCGCCCTGGCCGAGCCCTACCCCGGGCGGACACCTGGGTCCTTCTGTAGTTTACAAAGATCAAGTGAGGTGGGACTTTCCCGTCGGAGCCTCGTGGGGGAGCGGCAGGGGCGTGGGGAGCCGGGAGGGCTGCAGACTCTCTCAGGGACAGCCCACCCCATGCCGTGTCCGGACCCCACGGCCTGGCCAGCAGGACCCCGGGCGGCTCTGCAGCCTCCGTGCAGGGGGCGCGGCAGGCTGGGCCGGGGCTCTGTGGGGCGGGGTCTCAGATCCCTCCTGTGCCCGGAGCGACACCCCGAGGGTGGGAGGGAGCTATGGCAGTCACCCGGCTGGAGGGGGCAGCGCCGGGCCCTGAGGACGGCCTTCGCGTGGACAGACGTGGGCACAGGCGGGGCCACCGCTGGCCCCTCCCGCATCTGCGTGACCTTCAGTCTCCAGCGGTGGTGGCAGGAGCCGGGGACACAGCCCCCCTTTCCTGCCGCCCTGGGGTCGTTGCGAGGGGCAGCGCCGCCGCTGGGTCTCTCCCACTGAGCTCCCCTGGGCACCAGAAGGGTCTCGGCCGCGCCCGGTGGGCTCGTTTGATTGTTCTTTTAGCTCAGGATGGAGCACCCCTTCCCGGAGGGTTCATGTGTTTTTTCCCAATTGATTTCTTGTCGGGACTAGCAAGATCAATCAAACCCTAGGCTATAAAGCCTGGGTGATTTAGCACCGGCAGGCCCCAGGACACCGCCTGGGCTCTGAGAATGCGCTAGAAGGTCTCGAGGGCCCCCCCTTCCCAGGGTCACAGGAGACGCCGTCTCCAGCTAGGGGGAGACCCGCCTGGAAGACGGGCCGGGGGGACCCGGGGGGCAGGCGGGTCTGGGCCGAGCTGGCAGGAGGCAGAGCGGCCCAGACAGAGGCCAGACCTGGCCCAGGAGACGGCGGCAGGAGGAGGCTGGACTGCGGCGCGGACGGTTCCGGGCCTCCCGCCTCCCCCCTCCCCTCTTCTCCCCCCACCTTCTCCCCCCCTTCTCCCGCCTCCACCCCGCTCCGCCCGCTTACCGTCTGCCCCCCCAAGGGCTCTTTGAGGTTGAAATGGAACAGCGATTAAACAATAAACAGGAATTACTGGCTCTTGGGGAGCTTCTGGGTATTGACTGGAGCCCCGCAAGGATAAATCGTCATCCTCTTTGACTTACCTGGGATTCTGTTTCACCACTAATTAGAGTTCACCTGGGAGTGTTCCCTTGGAGAGAAAGCTCTGGGCTCTGGAACATTCTAGAAACAGTGGCTCTGCCTGAGGGCGCGGGTCAGTGCCGGACCAGCTGTGCTTGGGGTGAGCCCGCGTTGCTGCTTCCTCAGGGTCCCCTAACCCGACGGTCTCATGAGGCGGACGCCTGCCTCACAGCGGGGGGCCTCTCGTCCCCGCCGGTGGGAAGCCACGTGCGGTCGCAAGCGAGCCCCGACCCCGCGGCTGCCAGCATCGCCAGCTCCCGCCCCGGCCTGCGCCGGCTGCTCTTGCTGGACGGATGACCGAGAGGGCGCGGCCCCAAGTTCTGAACCCCCGTGATCATCCCTTGGTAGATTTTAATGCCGTTGGTTTCAATGCTAACATTAAAATGAGGTCTTGCTTGGGCGCGGCGGCTGAGTGGCTCCGCCATGGAGCGCACGACGAGACGAATGTTTGGGGGCCAAGCTTGACGTGGCATCATTGTTTCATGCAGAAGAACGAACAGGGAAAGTGCTTGTGACGGCGGCTTCCTCGTCCCGGGCCACGCCCAAAGGCCGCGGGTCCCCCGACCGCAGGGCAGGCCCATCCGCCGTGTCAGCCGGGTCCTCGCTTGGGTCCAGCCCCGCAGGCGGAGGCGGCTCAGCGGGTGCAGCCTTCCCTCCCCGGCGCGCGCCCCGCGCCTCCGCGGAGGCGTCTCCCAGCAGGTTTAATTTCCACCTTGCTTTGGGTCTTAGCCTCGGGTCGCCTGTCCGCACGGACAAGCGCGACGACGTCTGAGCCCGCCCCGTCCAGGCCCTTCCACCAGATGGTGGAGACCTGCGGAGGCAGGAGGGGGGCAGAGGGGGGCACCCCAGGAGGCAGAATCTGGCCGTGAAGGCCCCGCCCACCCCAGGCCCCTCCCCCAAGCCCTTCCCCACCCCAGGCCCCTCCCCACCCCAAGACCCCACCCCGGCCTGGCTGGTCTGGGGCTCCCTCTGGGTCTGTCTCTGGGGCTCCCCGCTGTTCTCCAGCCGCCCTCTGCTCTTCCCATTCTCCTTAAGCACCTTTCCCCTGACCTCACCTCTCGGGGGACAGCAGGTGCATCCGGGCCCGCTGCGTGGACACTGCGCACCTCTGCTCCGCGGCCGGCCAGGTCCCCGGGGGTGCTCAGCGTGTGGGCGGGCTCTGCGGCTCCCTCGGGGTGTAGGGCCCCCCCACTCTCACACCTGTGCGGGGGCTGCAGATTGGTGCCGCTGGACTTGGCTGAGGCGCCCCGATTCCTGCGCACCCTTCTCTCTCACCTGTGCTTCCTGGTCGTGTGTACCCCGCAGCCCTGGCCCTGCCCCCTGCATTGTCCTCCGCGTGGACGATTTTCCGTCTGTGAGTGGTTGCGTGTCGGGCCGGAGCTCCTGGGCTGGTGTGCGTGGGGGGAGAGGATGCGCCCCCAAAATGCTGAGATGGAGGAACCTTTCCAGCAAGACATTGGAAATCATTTTTCATGTAGGTTTTTGGTTTGTTTGGGCTGAACAGATGGGAGAATAATGGGGCGCGAGAGGGTGCTCCGGAGTTTGCAGCAGTGGGCGGGGCGGCCTGTCCCTTCGGAACCGGAGATTGGACCCGAAGATTGTTTTCAGCTGGCGCTTTCTTGAGCCCGTGGAATTCTGGGCAGTCAGACACTTTAAGTGGGTCCTCCCCTCCCTTCCTGGGTGTCCTTTCGTTGTTTCCTGCCTGGTTTGAGGCGCAGGCACAGGGTTCGCGAGAGGCTGGCCTGTCCGAGAAGAGCGAGCCGCTTTCCGGCGCTGAGTCCCAAAGACGAGGCTGCGGCGGCTTCCGCGGGTGGGCGGCGGCGGGCGCGGCCGGAGAGAGCACCGTGCGGGGTCGGCCTGGCGGTGCGGCCGCTCCCCTGGGTCTCCGCGCCCGCCGGGAGGGCAGCGGCGAGACGGGCGCGTCGGGAGCATCATCTTCTTTCCTGGGCAGCCCTGGAGCCACTCAGAGGGAGGGGCGACTCCCCGCTTGTGAAAACCCCGATCCCTGGGGGGGGGCGGCTCCTGGCTGCGGGGGGGGGGCCCCAGGGGAGCTTCTGAGTCAGCGCTGGCGCCCTCGCGCACACATGCGCTTACTCTCGCACTCACACGCTCACACACATTCTCACACTCACACGCTCACACACATTCACACACTCACTCACACTCACACTCTCACACAATTCTCACACTCACACTCACAAACACATACATTCTCACACTCACGCTCACACATTCACACACGCACTCTTTCACAAACACACACATTCACACACTCACCCACTCACACACACACTGTCACACTCACACACATTCTCACACTCACTCTCAAAAACACATTCTCACACTCACAAACACATTCTCACACTCACTCTCACAAACACACATTCACACACTCAAACTCACACACTTTGTCACATTCACTCAACACACATTCACATAATCACACACATGCACTCACACACTCACACGCACACACACACTCATTCTCACACACTCACACTCAACTCACACCAACACACTCACACTCAACTCCCATATTTGGCAGTTGATGCTGGATTTTGGCTAAAATGCCGAATGGCGTCTCGGCGAGGACACCTGGACGAGGCCTCTACCGTGGTTTGTGCTTCCTAAGAAACAGGCGCCGGGTTCCGGGGCAAGGGAGGGGCGCGGGGGGCCCCGCGCCTCGAGGCCCTGGCGGGGCTGGCGTGCCGTGGGCCTGGCCGCGCTCCTGCCCGGCTGGGTCTCCGGCGCCCCTGCCGGCCGCAGCCCTTCCCCCGCCGGCTCCCGCCTCTCCTGCGGGAGTCCGGCAGCGCCGCAGCGCAGGATGGACGGGGCGCAAGTCCTCCTTTCTCACGTCCTCTCGGCCAGGCCACGAGGCATCAGCGTAACGGCTCGAGCGTGAAGACGCCGGCGGGGCCGGCAGCCGAGGCCGAGGTCTGTGCCATCCCCCCCCCCCCACCTTTTGCCATGGAGCCGCTAGATTTAGGGACTTGCAGAGAGCAGCGAGATTTAAGACGTTTGGTCGCACAAATCAAAAGCGCAGGTCTTGGGTTCGCTGGACAGATTTACGGTGAAGAAACTGCGTCTCAGAGGCCCCGGGGAGCTGACGGCTCTGCGGCGGACGCACGATCGCGCCCCCCGAGCCCGCCTTGCTCGCCGGGCGGAGGGCGCCGGCCAAGACCTTCCTGTGACCAGGAGCAAGGTATCTGCGAAGCCTCTTCCCCGGAAGCTAGTCTGTCCCCGACGGTGCGGGCTGCGTGATTATCCGGCGAAACCTCCTGGGAGGCTGCTGGGAGCCAGCGGGCGAGCAGGCCGGCGGGGGCTGGCGGCGAAGCCCTGGCCGGGCGGATTTTCTCCAGCGGGACCTGGCGGCCCTGGGCCAGGCGCTTCGAGAAAATTTATGGGATGAACCGAAAACAAAGACGGTCGATGGAGATGGAAAAATAACTCCCCTCTTTGAAACCGGGACAGCCAGAGGGGCGGAAGGAGACTCTGGGGTCAAGATGGACGCCAGCTCTTCGCACGGCCGGGGCGCCAGACACGGGCCGCCGCCCAGCAGCCGTCTGTGGCCAGGCCAGCTCGCTGCGGCGCCGGCTCCTGAAAGGCAGCCGCGGTCGTGGGAGCGCACAGCCTGGCGGGGCGTGTGGTCAGCTGGCCACGGCCTCCGAAGGTGCCCTGACCCCGGGAGGTGGCCGTCCACTGCCAGAGACCGATCAGATGGGCTCGGCCGAGTCCCGGCCGGAAGGCGACCTGGCTGCGAGCACAGGGAGGCAGCGGCGGGTTGGGCCGGAGAGGGCGCGGCAGGTCCCGCGGGGAGCGGGCTGCGGTGTCCGGTGACGAGGCGGAGAAGGGCCACGGGCCGGGCACGGAGGGCGAGCAGCCCAGAAGCCGGGGAGTGGGCCTGGGGGCTCCCTGGCTCGGTCCAGACCCAGTTTGGGCTGCGACGCCCGGACTGCGAGAGAGGGTGCGTTGGTGGTGGTGGGAGGTGCGTGCCAGTGGGGGCTGCTCCGGCAGCCGCGGGATGGCTGGGTGCTCCTCACTTCCTGTGGGTCGGTGAGGGGTCCGCTGGCCCCTGGGCTCTGCCGGTTTCCGTCCAGCAGCCACAGCCACAGGTCAGGGGAGCTCACGGCTGCTCCTGCCTGGGTGCCCTCGGCACGAGAGATGGCGCTCGCCCGAGACAGGCGGCGGAAACAAGCAGAAACGGGGCCCCGGCTCCACCAGTGCACCCGTCCAAACTCAGGTTTGCCCCGTCGGTGTCCACTTGTGGCTTCGCGTGGTCACTGCCTGAGCCACCACCGCTGGGGACAAGTCAGAGCCCCTCAGCCTGTCCGCAGAGGTGGCAGCGTGGCGTCCAGCGGGGGGCGGCAGCTGCAGACTGGGTCTGGGCCCAAGGGGGTGGGGCTCCTGTCAGTGCTGGGGTGGCCAGCGGGGCCCTGGTTCCCTGACCTCTCCGCCCTGGGCGTCTCCCGTGCCATCTCGTCACCACACGCCATGGGACAAGGTCAGCTGCCCTGAGCAGCGGCTGTTCTTTTTCGGGATTTTTATTTTATATATTGGATTTATTTTCTATATCGAGAATATATTGCAGAACACATTTTAGCCCGCTACAGGCAGCCCTTTTGCACATGCACGCGATGCATGCCTGGAAAAGTTCTGCAGAAACGTGTGGAGACGTCCAGAATCCTCTCCTCAGCTCTGGCCACACACCTGGTCCTCTGGCTTTGGAGGGGCAGGCGTGAGGCACATTCTCCTCTTCCTGGGCCCCCCAGGCCTCTCACCCACCTGGGCGCTTTCTGCCCTGGGTTGTCCTTCCTTCTGACGAATCTTTTCTTCACGGCTGGCACGTCTGCGCCGGGGAGTTCTCTTTCCAGCCCTTCTGGGTTCCTGACGGCGTTCTGCTCTAATACAAATTTATAATGGCATCGTTTTAAAAACGTAGCCTTTTAACAATCAGTAGACTTTCTAAAAGAGGAGCTTTAGATTCACAGAGAAATGGGGCGTCCTGAGCCCCTTTCCTCCTGCCTGCCAGCTGTTCGGAGACATTTAATGAGCGGCTGAGCTCGGCCGGACAGGACACACCCTTCTCCACGAAGGGGCAGGGACGCGGGTGTGGTGGCCCCTCAGGGACACCCTGTCCAGAGGCCGGCTGTAGACTCCGGCTGTCCAGGCCACGCTGAGACGCCGGCTTTTGTTTGGCTTGTGGAGCTGGGGCGCCTGTGGCTTGCCGCTGGCCCCTGGCCGCTGGGATCATTACGTCCACATTTTGAATAAGCAGCAGCCCAGAGAGCTAAGGGGTTGGCTCAAGGTCAGACGCAGCCAAGGGCGCTGGCCCTTGGCCTGGTCAAGGGCCCCTCTTTATTTTCGGGCAGATGGATGCTTGCAGCCTGCTCCGCGTAACAGCTTCGGAGGACCAAAACCTGTGCGCATTTATTGTAAGAAGACAGATACTCTCGCCCTGGGTCTGGCCCCGGCAGGGTGGAGACGCCGCCGAGAAGGCGCTTGTGCCGGGGCTGGCTCTGTGGGATCTGGGATCGGGAGGGGCCTTCTGTGTCCCGTCCAGTGTTTTCAAACAGTAATTGACTTTTTACACAACGAAGACTTTCCGCTTCCTTTCTGTACTCTCTCCGACTTGCTAATTTATCCTCCAATGCTATCCCCAAAAGGAATGCATCCCGTTTTTTTTTTTTTATTTTAATGGTCTTTAAAACACTTTCATTTAAAAACCTAATTTGCAAGGACTATTGATTTAATTAGCCCGAGGTCATTTGTTGGATTACTAATGTCTCCGTGTTCTCTCTGGAAGTGGAGAAATGGGAATTGCGGTGAGAGGAGAGTTCATTAGCTCAGCTCCTGTGAACAGGTCAGCCTGGGTCTCCCGGTGACGTCCACCCTGCTCCCCCGTCCTCTCCCGACTCCGTGGACGGCGCGAAAGCCTGGGCGAGCTCTTCCGTCCAGACGCGGGAGGTGCCGTTCAGGGGCTGTCGAGCCGAAGTCCACTGGGGGTCACAGCCGAAGTGGAGGTGGTGATGTTCTAGAGTCGATGGATTTGCGAGCGGAGCGGGGTCCTTGGGTTCACTCTGGGAAAGGTCTCCCCAGAGCTCCCTTCGGCGGCACATGGCGAGTTTCTCCACGAGACAGAGACTCAGTTATACTTAGAGAACAGGTGTATTAGGGCAAGGAAGTAAAGGGCACTTGTACAGGCACAAGCGGGCAGAAAGTGCTGCCCCGCTGAGGGGCAGGCGTGCTAAGAGAGACCTGCATGGTGCAGGTCACAGGCAGACGGGCAGGCCGCTGCCCTGCAGAGGGACAGAGCTGGTAAAGGAAAGCACCTGCATAGGCACAGGCGGGCAGAGAGATGGCTGCCCCGAGTTCTTGCCCGGATGGCACTGATATAGCCCTCTTTCAGTGGGGAGGGGCTCATCTTCGAGGACGGCCGTCTGTTTGCTGGCGGGCTAGAGTTAGTAAAGAGATTAGTAAAGAGACGGGAGATTCTGCAATGGGCTCAGTCTCCATCTCTTTGCCCCTAGACTGCCATCTAGCTCCTACCTATGCTTTGTAACTTAGGAGCTGGCACCCAGGGATTGTGCTCATGGTTCTGTTGACTTCTTCTACCCCCACTTCCTTGTGTGGGTCTAGTTCTAATCTTACTTTGCATCATATCCCCTCCATCAGAGGGAGAGCTCAGAGACGACCTTCCTGCTGGGGCGCTCTAGGGGCCGTTCTCTTATTTCACGCAAGCGTTTCTCTGCCGAGGTGGTGGGATTAGCGGCCACAGGGCTCTGCTCTTGGCTTCTTAGCCACTAGCCGCAGAGCAGCCCCGATGGCAGATAACTGTAGTCCTGGGGTCTGTCCCTGAGGGGGGGAGAGGGAGCCGTGGGCGCTGGAGAGGCCGGGTCACCTCACGCTTCCGACGGGGACTTCTCTTGGGGGGTGACCGGGAGAGCTTTGAAAGAACGGGGCTTCGGGGATTGAAGAGGGGACCTTCCTCAGGACCCAAGCGGGTGTTCCTCTCCCGTGTGGAGTCACCCAGCCTCAGCCCTTTCTCTTTTTCCAGCGATTAATTTTAATATTTGACTCATGTGTGTTTTCTTTGTTGCTGGAGGTGTCTCCTCATTTATTATTATTTATTTATGCATACAAGAGCTGGGGTGCAGGCCAGAGGTGTGGGCGGGTGAGAAGACTCCCCAGAGACAGAGTGGGGAGCAGAACAGGCGGATCCACTCAAATCCACGCTGAGGGGAGCAGCAGGGAGGCAGGAGGGGTCTGCCGCGCCCTGTGGGAAGCTCCCTGGCCGGGGATCGAACTCGTGCTGCAGTGGCTGCTGATAGCTTCACAGGCTGAGACTCAACCCCTGCGCCCCCAGGGTTGCACCAGGGAATTTGTTATAATCCCCCCGGAATTATTCCCACCGCAATGTTCTGCAGGCCCTGAAGACGGGGATCCTCAGAGGAGACCCAGAGGCCTCTGGCCGAGGAGTGGGGTCCCCATGCCCCAAGGCCCCAGGTGCTGTCTCTGCTGCTCCCGGCTCCCCTCTGGCTTCCTGGCCGGTGGGTAACCTCTAGCTCTGCCGATGAGAGAGGGTTCCAGAGGGCTGGTCTCTGCCGCGGGACGAGCCCCGTCTGGGTCCACAGCTGTGTGACTTGGGCCTGCTCCGCGCTCTGGGGCTGTCGCTCTCCCATCCGGCGCTTATTAGACACGCGTAGAATCAAGACGGAGGGCTCCTTGTCTTCCGCGCCCCTCTGCAGTGAACGAGCGCCACCTCGCTCAGCGGCGCTCCTCCCGAGGAGCCCAGCACCGCGCGGGCCCCGGACCACCCTCAGCAGCCTCCACCTGAGCTTGGCCGCTTCTCTGCGCCCTTTCCTCTGTCCACCCTCACCCCAGGGACATCGGCACTTTCCTCTGTGTCCCCCCTTTTCTCTGCAGGGTTGTCCTTCACGCCCCACTGGTAGGTTTTCTTGAGTATACACACCCCAGAAGGAGGGAGGGAGGGAGAGAGAGAACGGTTTCGGCTGCGGCTCCTCGGGCGGTCGGGGCGGTCAGGGGCGGTCACCGCAGGACGTCTGCGCTTAGCTCTGCAGCGACGCTGAGGCAGGTGTCGTGAGTGTTCTCGTGACAGGAGGATGCAGAGGCAGGAGCGGCCCAGAGGTGGGCCGGGGTCCGATTCGGGGCGAGGCCGCTCCGGTCCTCAGACAGGCGGGTTTCAGGCCTCTGCGATGTTTGTGGCCGCCACAGGGCTGCGCGGCCGTCCCCAGGGGCCCGGCCCAGAAGGGCCACCGCAGACCTCACCCCGCAAATTCGAACAACAGGCTGATTTTGTAGCAGGGGGGTCCCCAGGAAAAGGCGTGTTCCAGGTTCCCTGCCCCACCCAAGGGAGGGTGGAGCTGAGCAGGAGAGATGAGACGCTGGAGAAGGAGAGAGAGGAGTCGGGAGAAGGGAGGAGGAAGGAAGGAGACGCACACAGAGCAGAGACGTGTGAGGAAGCTGCACTGGCCCGGACGGGGTGAACCGGACGTGGGGGGAGACCCGTGGGGAGGAGACAATGGCAACGTCGATCTGGATTTTTATTTTGTTCTTTTCCTCCCAGAATTTTCTGACCCTTTTGGAGGGGACCCCGCCGGAAGGTGCTTTAGCCTGGGGCAGCTTTCGGGCCCCGCTTTGGGCCAGTCCCGTTGGGGTGGACTTTTACCCACAGGGGGTGGGTAACTTTGGGTGCTTGATTTAAAACTATAATCTCTGTCTTTTCTAATTGTATTAAAGTTTCTTTCTGCTTAAGGTCTTATATGTTTTGTGTTGATGTGGCGGGTGGCAGAACCTATTTAGAGCGGGCAGGTTTGGGGGTTCTGGGGTGCCCCTCTCCCTGTCCTGTAACAACTTCACTCAGAGCGTTGAGGGTGACTCAGTTTGCGACTTAACAGTCGATTCTCTCATTATTATTTCTGTCACTATTTTCTGTTGGCAAAATCCCATCGCCTCCCCCCTGGTTTCATCGAGAGACTGCAGACAAACCTACGGGCCACACCGCGGCCCGGCCCACACACCTTCTGCAGTGGGCCCCCTAAGGCTTGGCGGACACCCACTTTCTCACGTAGTTACACGGACATTTTTCATTGTCCTGTTTCCAGGGCTGATAAATTCGTGGCTTCTAAATGAAGTCCAGTTTTCAATTTGTATCACCATAATTCGTACCTTCATTATTATTTTGTAATGGTTGTTGTTATTTTCCATCGGCAAGACTTGCTGTGCTGATAAATCGATAGCTTCTAAATGAAGTCCAGGCCAGCCTGGCCGCTATGAATTCTGCTGCAGCTAGCTGCCCATTACGCCTTGGCAAGAGCACCCAAGGGGTGAGCCCTGTATTAGCATTTTAATTGCTGGCTGATTGCTTTCCTGTTGCAAGGCTCAGCCCACAAAGGTATAGCAGGCAAGTTTCAATTAGTTCTTACCCTGTGATTTACTGGGCCTATAAAAACTCTCCCTGTAGCACTGGGAAGTAACACCCTTAATGTACTGAAGGTAACACAGAACATTCAAGAAAAAGAATTGCCTTCACCAGCGGACAGGCATCCAGGTCCCGAGGAAAATCCCTGTGCTGCTGGTGCGCGGTTTTCTTGGGTGGGGTCTCACCGAGACAGAATGAAGCCAGCCGAAGGATGGCGCCGCCACGCTCCCTCTGAGTGGGACGAGGTGCCGGTCTCCGGGCTGAGGCTTCCCCTCGGCCGGATTTATCAAAATGACAGTGGTGGGCTCAGCAGACTCACGCACCAGCTCCCAGCGAGGTTTGGCCGCTGGGCTCACGGCTGGACCGTTGGTTCCAATGCATCTTCCCAGTCCACTTCCGTGGGTCCGACCCAGGAGGCCTGGCCGGTGACCCAAGACGGCCTCACCTCCCCCTGCTTGACCCAGCTTCGGACAGGTCTCTCCCTGCTCTGCGCCCTCAGAAAACTTGTAATTGTAAATCTTTTCTCTGCCCCTTGAGATGTAAACCTCCGCCCAGTCTCTCCCCAGCTTTGCAGCCTGGAGGGTCCTCCTGGGGGACCCGGGGCCGCCCTTTGGCCGGCCCCGGCAGGTGACCTTTCCCAGGCCTTCCCACAAGCTCGCTCGGGGCTTGAACACTCTTGCTTTCTGTTTGGGGTGAGTAAAATCTCTCCTCCCCGCTGCAGTGGGCTTGAATAAAACCCGCTGGCCGAAGCCCGCCCAGTGTTCAGCCTTGGGCAGCTCAGCCTGAGCACCCCGCGGGGGTGAGTGTGGGCAGCCTGGGCCCCGGGGTGCAGAGCGCGTGGCTGGACGGGCCCTGATCGCTCGCCGTGCACGCGGCCGTCTGTCCTTGGACCTGGGGGCAACGGCTTCAGCCACCCAAGCCGGGGAGGGGACGCACCTCCGGGCGGGCAGGTAGGAAGCCACGTCACCCGGCTTGTCCTGGAGACAACAGGCCCGCTCTGAGGCCACGACCCCTCCGAGGTCACAGGGCACTGCTAAGGGGTCTCGCTGGCCGGGTGCCCGGGTCCTGGGCTTCTCGCTCTTGTTGGGGAGCACAGGCCTGCACCCCCTCCCCCAGCAGCCAGAGCTCCTGTTTCTGAGGCCACGAGGTGACCGGTGTCGCCGGCTCAGCCCTGCCGGCCTGGGTGGACGCAGCTTTTATTCCTTTTTTTTTTTTAAAGATTTATTATTTATGCATAAAAGCTGGGGTGCAGGCCAGAGGCGTGGGGTGGTGAGAACACTCCCCAGAGACAGAGTGGGGAGCAGAACAGGCGGATCCACTGAAACCCACTGCTGAGGGGAGCAGCGGGGAGGCAGGAGAGGTCTGCTGCGCCCTGTGGGAATCTCCCCGGCCGGGCATCGAACTCGCACTGCAGCTGCCGACAGCTCCACTGCGCTGCGCTTAGCTGCTGCGCCACCAGGGAGGCCCTTTTATTCTTTTCATTATCCTTGCCATAAGACATTTATCCTTGGCAAACCAGCCTGGTATTTTTAAATGCCCTTTGGGGATTAATTCCTGTGTACTGGCCCTTCACAGATTTTAGGGCGCTCCCATGTCAGGGTGTGAAATTGTGTTCAATGCTCTGGGTGGTTAGTGCCCACCCTACTCCCCTCAAAAGCCCACGTTTATCAGGTTTGAGCATGAGAAATGCAGGGACTAGTGGTGCCTTCGTTTTTCTTTTTCTTTCACACCTTTCTATTGAAATGCTCTTCTCCCGCCAGCTCCCCTGTGCTCTCCCCCTCCGTCTCTCTTGCCCTCAGAGAACTTTCTTCTTTCATTAGCACCTGCTGGATTTTTTTTTTTTAAGATTTATTTATTTATGCATACAAGAGCTGGGGGCAGCCCAGAGATTTGTGGGTGGGGGGAGTGAGAGGACTCCCCAGAGACAGAGTGGGGAGCAGAATAGGCAGATCGACTGAAATACACTTGAGGGGGGCAGTGGGGAGACAGAGAGGTCTGCTGCGCCCTGTGGGAAGCTCCCTGGCCGGGGATCGAACTCGTGCTGCAGCGGCTGCGACAGCGTCACAGTGCTGAGACTGACCCGGCGCCCCCAGCCAGCTGTTATAAGGATTTGCTTTGGTGACCAGTCGGTGCCCGCGTCCTCATGTCCGCTGTCTCTGACACGCTGTGACGCCCTGGTGCTCCTTCCCTTGCTGCCGGCGGCACGGCTCGGCTCCCCTGTGGGGGAGCAGGGTGGGTGGTGTGGGGAGACACTGTCCTGGGTCCAGGCCTCTGTCCCTGGGCGCAGAAGTGGATTCCGTGTCCCCTGCTGTCAGTGGCGCTGCAGTCGCGCTGGGGAGGACACGATTTCTTGAGTTGCCGGTTTCATGTTCTGTGGAGAGGCCCCGAGTGGGCTCGCTGGGTCCTGCGTGTTTCCGCTTGGAGGTTTTCGACAGGCCCCTCTGAAGACGTGAGGGTCTCGGTGTCCCCCGCCCGCCGCTGAGGTGGGGTCTGCCTCCAGCTCTGACCTCACGGTCTGGAGACTCCAGTACTTTCCAAGAATATCGCTCTCTCTAAGAAAACAGAGTTCCGTCCCCAAAGCATTTCTGGAGCCAGCTATTAAAAATGCGAATTTCGCCCACTGTGTCACTGGCATCAACAAGAGGACACAAGCGCTTGCGCTGTCTCAAGTGGGAAGAGCCGAGCTACAGAGAATCGCAGGGTGGGGGTGCCCTGCGCCGAGGCTGTGAAGAGAGGGGTCGTTTCGGGGACTCGCAGTGCGGGGCTGTGGGAAAGTTAGTCCTCAGCTCTGCGGCGGGTCTGAGGCGGCTGCCGGAGGTGTGTGCTCTGCACGCGCTGCTCTCGCTCACTCCACGCGCTGCGCCGAGCTCAGTGGGGCGCTCTCTGTCCTGCCGCGGGTTCTGGGGTGCACCCCTGGGGGGTGCTGGCCCAGAGGAGTCCGGGAAATGTGGTTTCCATGTGGGGGATGCTTGCAGGGGACCTGCCGGGAGCCCGCACACCACCCACTGGACGCAATTCCCCTGGTGTGACAAAGAGCTGAGGCGCTGGCCAGGGCAGAGGGGACTGTCCACTGTCCTTCCTGGTCCCCCAGGTCAGGGTGGGAGGCGAGCGGGCAGTGACGGGAGAATTCCAGCAGGAATGAACAGACACAGGGTCACTGCGATTTTGCCTGAATCGAATGCCCGCCTCTAATCAATAGAATGCATTTTTTTATTATTAAGTAGCCCATTATAATATAATAGAGCAATAAATACTGATAAAAGTGTTCCCAGTGGGCCGTTCCTTTTGGAGTAATGACTCTCTGATTATGGAATGATTGGGCTTTTAATTTACACCAGTGCTTAGCGCGTTCCTGTCAATGCCTCGTCCACACGCAGCCTTGTCGGGGACGAGGACGGCGCCGCCCGGGGCCTCATCAGGGCCACCCGGGGCTTATTGGGGCCGCCCGGGGCCTCTGAGTGCTGGGGCGGCAGCTCTCAGGCCCCCACGCGGAACCCAGGCAATAAATATGTTTGACTATACACCTCAAGAAATACTCTGGCCCTTTTCTCGGGGTCAGGGATGCTCAGTGTGGACGCCCCGGCTGGAGGGGCCTCTGGGTAATTTTGCCAGTGACAAGTGACCCGGCTCAGACCTGGCCTGTCTGCTCTGCTGTGACCATTGAGGGTGCCCGGCCGCAGCCAGAGCTTGCCAAGGTCCGGCCGGTGGCTGCAGCGCCGTCTGCTGACCAGGTGGCCCGCCCGGCCGAGCTCCCGCCCAGCCCTGCGGGGCTGCCCTGCCCCTGCCTCTCCAGCCCCCTCCGTCTGGCTCCACCTCCTCCCTGGAACCCGGGCTGGGCCACACGCCGGCCCCTCCCTGAGCCCCGGGGCAGGCCGGCCTGGCTGGGCCTGGTGAGACCCCACTGCCAGCCCTTCCTCTTCCTGACCCGCAGGCCGAGCTCACGGAGCAGAGCTCAATATTGATATTAAATAAAACGACACGAAGCTAATTGAACATGTAATTAATGACATGCACTGCGGTTATTATGCTGCTGGGTAATTAGGCACGAATAATAAGCAGCTCAGAAGTGACCACCATTCGTTTTGCTTTGATGTGGACCACCCAAGCATGTCTGGTGCCAGGAGGGAGAGGGGGAGAGGGAAGGAGGGAAG